>KK113676.1:145814-203480 GCA_000611955.2 Stegodyphus mimosarum | reverse complement strand
CCGTTAACACTAAATAACGATCTTCATTGGGCGTTGTTGCCCGTCTACGACCTTGCCCTGGTCTTCGGCCTACACTTCCAGTTTCCAAAAAACGGTTCCAGATCCTGGAAATCACACTTTGTGACACTCCAATGGTTTGCGCTACTTCGGCTTGAGTTTGGCCCCCTTCTAACCTACCAACAACTCTCCAAGCTTCTGAATCGGTTAAATGACTTCGCTGAGACATCGTACTCATCGAAACAAAGCAGTCACTGAATGCCGATCATCCTTGTCTTCATTGTCTTTCATTCAGTTGAAAGTCAAATTTCATTCGCTGCCACTGAAGCGACGTTTTTGACGTCGAACTCAAAATTAGCATACTCCACAGTTTGAAAATCAGAAAATTTGCATTTGTGATTCTCTTCTTCCGTTTTCGGCAAAAAAATTCCCTTATATCTTTATTTTATAAAAAACTTACAAAATCCTTTAATTGTTTTGAGCAGTGTATCTATAATACACAATTACTTAAACATTGAAGATATTTGAAATCTCGCAAAAACATTTCTTTTATCATATAAGAGTAAATGTTTATTGACAGTTAATTAAATGGCGCCGAAGTATGAATGAGAAATTTTGTTTTTGATAAATCTTTCATAAATTCAGCTACTCCTAGTTTATACAAATCAAATTGTAAACATATAATAATTAAATATCCATACGTAAACACCTAATAATAATGTTATAACTCTGTGGAAAATAGTACTAAATCAGTTAATTTATCTTTTCTTTATAGCAGTAATCCTTTTTTATAGAATCTGGTTTTTCAAATTATCCCATCGCAGCATTAATAATTTCGATCAATTTTGCAAATTTAGGATTAAATTTCTCATTTTTTACTAATGTCTTGTGATCCTTGTGATCGCTGGAACTTTCAGCAGTAGCGTTTTTTGAGCTTCAAGGCGGGTATTCTTTTTTTCAATTTTATTGCTTTTTCCTGCTTTTTCTAAATTTGCAGCACAAAGTTTATTTTTTTTTACGTTGACGATGAGTATTCTTATAAGATTCACCTTTGTGTGTTCTTTTAAATAAATAAAATAAAAATAAAAATCTGAAAGGATTCAGATTTTAGATTACGTCCAAAGGGATCTTGCTTAATAATATAATAACTTGCCGAACGACACAAACATTAAACTAAACCCAATACGAACACAAAAACCAGCCCAATATAATTCCAATAGTCAACCCAATACAATTCCATTAATCCATCCAGTACAGACCCAATAACCAACACAGTACAATTCCAAAAATTCTAATAGCCAACCCAATGCAACTTCAATTACCAAAGAAACATAAGCACTAAATTGAAAAGTGAATCGGACATTTTTGTGAAACGACGCAAAACGCCCAAACGAAAGTAATAGTCCTTCCGGACTAAATCCCTTTGGACTAATAAAATTTTAAATTATTAATTATTTAAAATAATAATTTAAAAAGTTGTAGAACATTCTGAAAGCTTTCAGCTTTTATATTACGCCCAAGCTGAAAATAACAATGTTTTATTCCGTACAGTGTTGTTATTTCTAGCTTTGAAATCGTTGAGTAAAATTTGTTAAAATTTCATAAAATATGAAAAAGGTAATAAAGCTAATTCGAAATTCAAAATTCGGGCTTTCATGTCTCCATATTCGGGTGGAGGACTACATTATTCAGTATTTGATGGCTCTACGTACCGTCGTTTTTTCACAATGCGAGAACATTCATACATTCATACAGCATCGTCATCATTTAATTTCTTTAAATATAATACACGGTGATAATATTTGGTGGGAACAATTTGAAAAGTAATTCAACGCTTTTAGTAACTCGACGCAAAAATACCGTTTCGAGACTAATAGTCCTTCTGGGCTAATGCCCCTTTGAGCTAATAATAATTTTGAAAATAATTTAAAATAATAATTTTAAATTTATTTTTCATGTTTAAATAAGTAATATTTTGAATTACATAAATTAGATGGTTTTAAATGACTAAGTTTAGAAGCTTTGGTGTTTAACACTGACTAAATTTTAAAAAGTAAATTAATAATCTTGTATCGCTTCGAATACCTGCCTTTCAGGAATTAGCTATTTGTGAGAGGCAAAAGATAAACTAAAGATGTTACAGATCTCTGGAATAGCAACGTTTATCAAGCTGTATGTTTGGTAAATTCCACGCAAAGTAATTTAACTTAATGAAGGATCGAATTTGCTAAAACGCCACCGAAGATATTCCTGATGTTAAAAATTATATTATATTAAGAATTAATTATATTTAAGAAGTATCTGGCTTTGAGCAAGTTTCGGACTGTTTCAGCTTTGGCATTCGTGAGTGAATTACATCATAGCAACTGTAGATAATGGACGTATGTGCGTGCGTCTGTAGATACTTCAAAATCAATGCATTACATTTTAAAATAAACGTTAAAGTTGACATGAGTTATTTCATGAAAGTTAAGAAAGCTGCGTGTTTGGTAATATTAAACATATCACGTGACTGGAAATAAATGACCGATTTCCGGAGCCATCATTCACTTTTCTTCGTTGCAGAAAATGTCACGACGGTTTTCATCTTATTATTTTACAAAAGTAGCTTAGTTATTATATGTAACGATGATAAAAAATTCCATGTATATGTAAGATGTTATAGATTTGGTGCTCTCTCCCTAAATTCATCTGTTCTCCCGAATTCGAGATCTTTCTATAGTTATATAACGCTACGTGAAAAGGTCAACTAAAACTAAAATTAACCAATCACAGATTAGCTGCATTTGTACATCAGATTTAGTATAAATACTCTTGACACAATAACTACGTCATAATTCTGCTGCATTCTTTTCCCTAGTTCCTGCCATTGCTAAAGTTGTCAGGACTGAGTGTTCTCTGCATACTTTTGGCGAACATATTCGTAACTGTAACAAAGTCTTGATCTCGAACAGGGAGCAGAATGCAGCTATGTTCTATGGTAGAATAACTGTGGTTAAATGGTAGAATAACTGCACGCAGGGTGGGTTTTAAAATTATCCTTTTATTAAACTAATATTTACAGCCACTTCCCAAGTCGGAATGGATAACAGAAAATAATGACCGCACTTGAGTCTAAACTGAGCAATCAAATAATTTAAAATAAAGTTAAATAGAAAACTAAGAAGTTGTTGCTCACAGAGCTATAAACGCGAGGTTGGCCTCTATGCTAAACTATTAATGGTGCGTAGCAAGACTTAGCTAATACTAACGCACTTAGATTTCTTTAATAAGTAATAGCGTAACAGCGCTAAGGCTTAGAACTTAAATACTAGCTAGTCAGATGGACGTCGAACAGAGCCGCAGTGATCTGAGACTAAAATCTCTCTCACACCGAGAAGTTCCTTGCTAACCTTTTTAATACAAAAACTTGGCTCCACTTACAGGAAAGAGAAAATTAGCATAAAACTTTGTTAGTTTAAACTAAAACCTTACAAAGTGTCTTCTAAGCTCTGCTTGCCCGTCTAAAATGATGTCACCCCCATTAACCTGTGTAAATTGTAGATGAGAAATTATCATAATTGTTATGATTGATGAGTATATTCTCTACGAGGAATTACTCTAGTATGCCTGGAAATCTGGAAATAACGATAATGATTGGCTGAACTTAGTTTGGTATTAACTTCTTACTCTCGCTCTGACACTCTGCCATCACGACTACGTATTAAAAGTATCACACACACACATATATATAGTGCAAAGTTAAAAACATGCTCGTCTTTTGTAGCAGCAATCTTAAGTAAATAACTATAATTGTGTAACACACGATTAGAGATTGCAATAGCAGAATACCAAAAAAAAAAGTTTCTTAAAATATAAATTGTTTTGTTATATACAAATATAAAATGTCGTAACAAATGTTATAATTAAATATTATTAATAAGAGCAATAAGATAATAGTTTATAACTTTAGAAACAAAATATATAACATCAAAAATAAACCATTGCAGTATTACAATACAGTAATGAATAAAGAGTAACTATCACATGAAAATTTTGTTGTGTAATCCATTGATAGAAACAAACAACTAATTTATTAATTGCATATTTTTTAAAAGTTATCGTAAGAAACATAATGCATCTATTAAACTCTCATTAAGCCTGGAACGCATCTTTGTGCATAAATTACCTGCAGTTAGAAATGCTTTTCTCTATCCCCACTAGTTGGTGATACTGCTAATAATGAACGACATACTTCCTCTAAATATTTGCCACGAAGTCCTTCACCTTCTAACAACTCGACCTCTTGTCATTCATTTAAGTCAATTAATGCTTTCTGAACTGGATTTTTTTTAATTTCAAAAATCGCTCTATCATTAAGAGCAAGTACGCATTTTTAAGACATTTATTGAACCGATTCGTACAATTACTCAATATCCAACGCGATTTTCATGCTTTATCTGCGTCCTAGAAGTCCGTCACAGAGATGTCCTTCGGTACGGCAGTCAAAGTCAACAACCACTTTCATGTTTTCATGACTTTAATATTACAAAGCACATAAAGGCTGTCTGCCTAATAGGATGGATGCCTTCGTGGAGGATTTTCTAAGGAAAATAAATTTCCTTGTATTCACGTTACATTTGGGGAAAACCACAAAAACCAACCCTGCTACCAACCGTTTTGCTTGGGTTTGATACCAAGGTGAACTACCAGTGTTCAGCAATCTTTGGTGGTATCTTTGGTGGAATTACCCGTATTCAATGTCAACAACCATTGGTGGAGCCGAGAATATGACAAAATAAAGAGCAAAATCACACTGCAATAAGCCAACTTATTCACAGTTTTCTATATTTTAAGGGCTATAAAGAGAAAAAAAAGTATTATAATATCACGAAATTAGACAATACAGGGAATCGACGAAGAGCGCTAAGTCAGATTTATTAAGTCGAATTGCCGTAAGCTTAAATTCGCCGCGAGCATATATGTGTAAAATAAAATAAGGAATCGCATAACTTCGGGTTCGCTTATGTCGGGGTACGTAAGACATGGTACTATAGTAAACGAAAACAATGAAAAAAAATCTGAAAGGTTTCAGATTTTAAATTACGTCCAAAGGGACTTTTTTTAACATTTTGTGTGTTACCTTTATTTATTAAATATCATGTTCTTCGCACTTAAACCATAAAATTCAGTTAACAATATCGCAAAATAATTTTAAACTGAGCATATCTCTAGAATTTTCTATACACAGTCTCGCGCGCTGGAGATAAATCTGTACAACGTTGCCATTGCTCGCTTTGAAATCGTTGAGTTTCTTAATCAAAAACTCATAAACGCTTTACAAGATATGAAACAGGTAATAAAAAAAAAATCCAACTTCCAAATTTGGACTACCAGATGCCCATATTCGGGTGGAGACGTACGTTATTCAAAATTGGATGGTTCTAGGTATCGTTGTTTTATCACAGTGCGAGAAACATATATACATTTATGCCAGATTCTTCATTCTTCAGTTTCTTTAAATATAATACAGGACGATAATATTTCGTGGCAACAATTTCAAAAGCGAATCGTCGTTTTGACGCAGAATGCCAAAACGAAATTTCGATATACTTATTTCCTTGCTGGCAAATGCATGCTGGCAGCATGAATGCTACGTGAAAATTATTTCACAGAATATTCCAAATGCTCAGCAATGCTGTAATGTCATTGAAACCTGCAGAGAATGTTTACGCATTTTTAGAACAATTTCCGTAAAGAAATCCTTGAATTTGAAATCCTTGAGTTTGTTAATCAAAAATTCGTTAAAGTTTTACAAAATATGAAATCGATAATAAAGCAAATTCCAAATTTCAAATTTGGGCTTCCAGATGCCCATATTCGCAGTAGGATTACGCCATTCACATTTCGATGGCTCTATGTACCGTTGCTTCATCACAATACGAGAAAAATACATACACTTATGTAGATTTTTCATCATTTAATTTCTTTAAATATATAATTTAATATATAATTTAAATACATATATAATATATGTATAGGGTGATAATATTTGGTGGCAACAATTTGAAAATTGAAACAACGCTTTTAGTGAATCAACGCAAAATGCAAAATGAAATTAATAGTCCTTCTGGGCAAATTGTCCCATTTGGACTAATAAAAATAAATATACATTATATCTTATCACGAAAGGCATACGTATAATTTTAAAATCTGCGTGTGTCTGATCTGCCCCCTATTCACTTACCAAGATATTTTCAAATGGCAAGAGGAATTTAATTTTATGTACAGTTTTTAAAATAGACTGATCAAGTTAAAATTAATTATGCACAGTTTGTGTTCATTTTATTGTACTTCATTTTTCATTGAATGCTGGTGTACACTCATTGAATAAAAAGAGATGTTCTTAGCACTAGCAATGAAATATTTGTGAGATAACATTTTATTATTTGCACCACGTTTTGCTCCATTGTGATGTCAAGGTTGAATTTTGCGCAATGAACGTAATCAGAAAGATGTGAAAGTAATTATTTGCTTAGTGTCCTTTTTCCTCCAAACAACCTTTCAAATGTTTAAAGAAAATCTTCCGTTCAGCGAGACTGTTATTCACTTTCACTAGACACGAGCAATTTCTTTCGAATTTGCTTTTTACGAATATTTCAGGCCTTGCTTAAACCGCAAGAAAAGCAGGATATATTCGCAAAGAACTTTTGAATTTTTGTTGAAAGTCAAAACATTAATTCGTTACTCTTCGTCAGTGCAAGTGTATTTTTCTGTTGAAGTTGTAGTTATAATTTTAAATGTAAATATGTACAGAAGTGACATATTGAACTCTAAAGATGCAATTAGAGTTACAGTAATATTATAAATTTGCAACCTGTTTAGTTTACTAAATTGCCGTGAAAGTACATAATGTGAAATAACTGAATAATGTGATTAAAGGGATTTTTAAATGTAAAATGAACTGATTGACTCAGCTAAGTCCTTTATGTATTTACATTTCTGTACACAGTATTTGTGCGTAACTTACGCTTTTGCTGGTTTTTTATGTTTGAGGTTTACTTGCGTTCGCAAGCCTCGTGTTATAAATTATGTAACAGGTGGAGAGTATATATATTTTAAATAGAAAATTTTATAAAGTTTGTAGAGACATTAAGTTATTTCGAAGCAGGAGAATGTGAGAAATGAGCGATGCCCTCCCCGGGACTCGAACCTCAGACCTCTAGAATACGCGCCGTATGTGCTGGCCATTACACCCCGAAGGCATGCTACGAGGGCACGAGAAATACCTTATATACACCCCCTTTTAAAGGGCGACTGGGAATTAGGGGACTCAATCGCCAAATCCTGGTGATGGAGAATCATCATCCACCACCTTTTTTTATTTCGGGCGCCATTGTGGAGACATTAGGATTTTTGAAGCAGGAGAAGCGAGAAATGAGCAATGCCCTCGCCGGGATTCCAACCTCGGACGTCTCGAATACGCACCGAGTATGCTGACCATTACACCATGAAGGCAGGCTAAAAAAAGAGAAGAATACCTTATAAGTTAATTGGAAATTTAGAAGTTAGTTGAAAGACATTTCTAGTTGATTTTGACGTTACTTAACTATTCGTAAACAACTAAATTCTGAAATAAAAATTCACTTAATTAGTTTTAAAGTAATTTGCACCAATAATTGCGTTTTGAAAGTGGAAACAATAGCTGGAAAATGTTTCGGGTTGCTTTCATTGTTACTAACTTGCGCCTAAAGTTCTAATTGAAGAAATATAAGTGAAAATATAATAAATAAAAGATCTGAAAGCATTTTTAGTTAATTTTATAATAAATTAAATTATACTAACCATATATTTTTGATGAAATGAAATTCAAGATTGCTTATAAATCAGAGCTGTTAATACAATTTAAGTCATAAACAAAATAAAAGATTTTTTAATCAAAGATTTTAATTAAATTTTCAATTAATTGCTGTATTGCTTTGTACTAGCAGCAGTATTTTGAAAAAAAAAAGTACGTTTCTTTATACATAACTTTGTACTATCAGCAGTATTTTTAAAATATGTTAGTTTCTTTAGACCTAGTTTTGTACTAACAGCAGTATTTTGAAAAACAAAATGTTAGTTTCTTTATATCTTAACTTTGTACTAGCAGCAGTATTTTGTAGAAAATGTACTTACATATTACCTCAACATCCTTAGTAGAAGTCGCCAAATAATAAGAATGTACCACACTCCCGGCAACTATGCTCAAAACAATCTTTCAGTCAAGCAATATTGCCATTTTCGTATGTGTCATATTCCAAGCTCGAACGGTTTTTATGAACAAATCGGGATATTTTTACCTTAAATTCAATATTATAATCTTCACTTGTGGAATTTTCTAGCAGTGGAAGGAAACTGCCCTAAAATTTCCTCAGGAACGCAATAGTATTTTGCCGAAAACTCTGAAAGGAATAATGATGAGGTCTATTTGACAGATAGTTTGTGAGCAATGCCTAATTTTTACAGTTCTCTGATTTTTTTCATAATTGGAAACAGATCGCTGTGTACATGGAGAGAGGAACAGGACAAAAAATTGCAGAACGATTTCGAGAAAAATGTCTTTCATTAAAAAAATAAATAAATTTAATTTAATGAATCATTCAGTTTTTATATAAGAATTAAAACTTGTATTTTAAGTCGCTAAAATAGGTTTTCCTTTGATGTTTTCCGACTTACAATAAACAGCGATAGTTTAGAGATCTTTTTAAAAGATTTCGCCAAAATTACCAGCTTGCACCCGATTAGCAACTTTTACCTTTTCATCTGTAAAAAAAGCCTAATTCCTCCGATGTTGTTGCTTTAATACATAAGTTCTATTACCTTTAAGGCATGAAATATCACAATTTGTTTTTAAAAACCCTTGGAATGCAACAAAAGGGAATTATACGAAAATGGCGACGTTCCTTTGTTTGAAGGATTGTTATCAGCTTCATTGCCTGAACAGCTGTTATACGCATGGTTTCTAGAGTTGTTCTCAAAACTTAGCGAGTTCTACTAATGTGATTGCGGTAACACGTAAGTACAAAAATAATTAAAAAGAAAGAAAATTAGAAAAATTATTAAATTCGAAAACAAATAAAGTTAGGAGAAACGTATTATTGGAAACTGAAACAATTTTTAATTAATTAATTTCATTATGTGTCCATTAAATAATAGTAATAAAATATTAAAGAACATAAATTGCCGAATAATTTATCACAAACATCTTGTGATACATTTAATTATTTAGCCTTTCAGCTTAAATAATTCAATGGTTAAGCACAGTTAAGTCCAGCATTGTTAAGCACATTTAATTCCAGCATGGTTAAGCACAGTATTTATCTTACAAGCGTACCGACTGAATAATTGAGAACAACGCAGGATAAAAACTGTGTACTTTGCTACATTAAGTATTATGATTAGAAAACAAACGTTTAGAAAAATTTAGCGGGTAGTAATTTTATCTTAGATTCTACGGTAAAAGAACCTCAATCTGAAAATGCCATGAAACAAGTATTGCAATAACTCCTTATTCACTTTTCTTATAAAAATAGTGACTTTCAGAGCCAATTTATTCAAAAAATAGTCACAAAATAAAATCATTAACATTCCAATGTTACTAACCACTAATTACTATTCAGTAAATATTTAATTCTTTCAAGATCTCTTGACTGCAAAGCGTTTTTTACCTCATGCACCACTATCAAACACTATAATGTATCACTATAATGTGAGTTAATGAGCAGTTAATAGTTATAGACCTCGTTGAACTTCTCTCAAAATCTGTGCGAACAATTGTCGACGCAAAGGCTCTTTATCATAGTAGAATGATATCCTTGAAATCTCTCGAGAAACGATGGAACCCAGTGTACAATACATGTTGACTCGGTGATAAATAATGTATTTCGATACGTTGACCCTGGAAAGATGTGGTTGTCTGCTACTGTATATTGTCTTTGTGGCATAGAGGCACTTAAAACATTGTCGAGACAAAAGCTGTCTTGAAAGTTGGTCGATTGAAAGAGAGGGTAGAAACTATTGGATTTGTCCTTTGGGAATTCTCTTTCAAAACTGGGATGAAGCTTGGCAAATTCCTACTGCCATCTTAAGGTGTCCAAAACGGAAATAGCAACAGGCACAACTCGTGCGCTTTTGGGCATGTTGAATTCTTGGCCTTCATCTGATGTTACTCTCAGACATGTGAGATTAAGACACAAGAACAATATTATTACATAATGTAATAACTAATGGGAGTTGATAACGCTTTCAGTGCATGAAGTCACATTAAGTCATTTTATTAAAGTTTCTGCAAACATATACGAATAATAAAATGAAGTCTAATTTTCTAAAGCGCCAATGTTTCAGTTCAAAAATTTTTATTTCAAGAGTGTTCAGATTTTTTTCTTTGCTATATTTTGATAGATTTAATAATTTCGTTAAGTAGAATCTTAAGAACAGAAACAACATAAACTTGCAGTTTTTTTATTTCCGAAAGAGGAATATTTTGATTATTTTATGCTGACATGAACATAAAAAATAAGAATGTTTATCAGTGCTTTCATATTCAATTTCATAATCAATAACAAACATCCTGAATTCAGTTCAGAAGGATTTATTCGGTATATGACATAACATCACGAAATTCGTTACTATGTAAGTACTGTTTCACTCTTACAGTACTGCCTCTTTTCCATCGATAATTAATTGAACATATTTGATACTTTATTTTCAATATGAAAATAATTTTCTTTCTTTTTCCTTCTATCGTGTGAAGAACGGATATATTGCCAATTAATACATTAATTCAAATGCATTATCAATTTTTAAACGTACAAGTATTAATTAGGAAATGGTGCATAAATTCTAAGATTGTAAAAAAATATATCCATAATAAAAGATAGATCCGCAATAACGGATGACATCTATTAAATCGAGAGATAACTTTACAGTGTGGAGATATGTCAAACTGCGCTAATATTTCAAAAACTATATGTGTTGTTGTAAAGAGGGAAACGATAAGTAAAAAGGCGTAAACCTTTCACAACCTTTTAATTTAATCTTCTTTGTATCACCTGCTTAAAACTTCAGAACTGGGATGTTTTTGATAGAATTTTTATTCATACTGTCAGAAAAAAAGAATAAATAAATAATAAAATTATATAATTATGCTATAAAAGTACAATGAAAATTATTAGCATTATAGCAAAATATCAGTAATGCGTTTCATGTCAGCCTCTGGCTCCCTAAAAAACAGTTTGATGTAATGCAACAGGTGTGATCTTACGATTTTTATCGGGGAAACGTAGTAGTTATAATTAATAAAAACACAAGAAAACATCATTAATACATTTCTTGAAATATATATAAACTACTTAAATTATTGTTTTAAGCAACGCATGAATTTTTTTTAGGTTTCCTGAGATGTCAAAATCTTACTGGCTTTGGAAGGAAATACTTTGTTGGATTTTCTTATTGAACCTGTTTTTAAATGGTAAGCATAAAATTTCACAGTTTTATTATTAAATGTCTGCAGTGATCTAAGGATACTTTTAGCGATCAAATATAAGGGTGATTCAGCTAAGCATTTTAAAACTTCTGGCAAGGGTAGGCTCCGCAAAGACAATTTGGAATCATATAATATTACAGGATAAAAACTATCCATGATCATGCTTTAGTGTACAAAGAGGATCAGAGAAAGTATTCGGATTACTACCATGAGCTGTCACACAAGCTTTACAACCTTCCTGCATGGAATGATGTATATGTCTGAGAATCTTGAAGCAGTTATAAGAGACGCGTGCTTAGGAGTGGTCAATGGTGAAAAAAGGCAAGTGCCACGCCATTCGGCCAACTTTATATATATATATATATATGTTAAAGTTGAATCGTCAAATATGCCAGTTCTCTTTGATACTGCTCCAGAAGACGTAAACAAAGCATGAATTGAGCTCAGCCATCTGACTGCAGGTTTACAAATGACGATATGAAAGAACATGCGATTACTATCGCTGCTAAACAGTGTCGTTATGGCATGAAAATGCCATTCCCGATCCAGCAATGCTATACGTTAACGATTTGTCTCTGCGCAACAAATCTCTCCCAGAAGCTTGTACGTGATTCGCTGAATCATCCATCATCCTATAGAGCACAGCAAAATTGTATAGGAAACAAAGTACCTATTTTGAAGAAAAATAATTGAAAAATTTCGAACATCCTAGTTATCTATGGAAAAAGAAAAAAGGGTTATTTCTAAATAACAAACATCATCCTAAGTATTGTGATTTCAGGCATACTCAACTGGACATGTTAACCGTAGGAAATAACAGATCATTTCCGAATCAGCTCCAAGTAATATTCCCAAGTAGTTCTACATCGAGAGTTAACAGAAACATTTGAATTTTTTTATATAAAATTTGCATAATGATTATAGCTCGAACACAGTGCAAATTCTACTTTTCGATAGGGTTAGGTCATATTCAGTTACATTAAACTGCTAAAAATATTAACTAGTGTTTGCGTCTATCTTCTAAATATCAGCTTAAAATTTCTATCAAAGAATTTGCCTTAAAATCTTCTTATTGGTGTGTACCGAAGGTACCGGATTGGAGTCCCGGAGAATATATGGATTTAAATTGTCTACCCCTACATAGGAGACAATGATGGCCCACCTATTAGATGCTTCCTTGATAAGTAACACAGCTTCTGGCCTTAGTAGTAGCCAACGCCTCTAACGGCTAGAGCCCGCCATTGGGGGAAGGGAAATTCTTGTTGTTGAAGGTAGACTGTGCGCTTGGAAGACTTTTTCTTCCCCTCAGTTAATCCTGTGGACTAGTCTCCCGCACTGTTGTCAGCTCCTACGTTAGTGAACTAAGAACTCATTACAAAACACAGAAAACCATTAACGAAATATAACAGAATTCAATAAAAATAAAAGTAAAATAAAATAAAAATCGTAATTTAGGAACTGGTCTTCTGTATAACACCTCGAACAGTTGACAAAAATATTTAAAAATAAAAAATATTAAAATTATAAGATTAAAAAAATTGTTATCTGATCTTCGTATGCATATTTGAATTCAACACTTGAAGTGATTTAATGATTTAAAGCTAGCTGTTACATTCGGCCTACTAGTTTAAGAATTAATCCCTCCAGATTAAAAATATAAAACATAAAATCTATGTAAAATTTTAAAATATTGTTTTGGTATTATTTCATTGCAATTAACGACACATTGAAAGTTGTGAACTTACTAACAATGATAAAACTTAACTTTTTAAGAGGCAATTATTAACTGATAGTAAGACGTAATTATTTAAGATACAGTTGTGTATTTATTTCAATGGATTGCTTGAGCATGTATGCATGTTTCCAATAAATATTGCATAGATGCTTATTGAACCATGTATGGAGCATGTATGCATGTTTACAATAAGTATTTCCCTTCAATGGCAACACTTTCTAATTTAACAGGACGTAAATTGCTCTTATTATCACTAACTCAAAGGTTTTTCTTTCGAGATGCTTAAAAGCCTACATAAAGCATAAAATATATCGGAAATAATGTTGCAATTTCACAGTAATACTACATAAAATATGTTGGAAATAATGTAATTTCACAATAATACTACATAAAATATGCCGAAAAAAAGGAGACTCGATTTTATTGTTATTCAACGTTCTTCTTGCTAAAATAAGCAACATTCATCGTAAGCTTACATATATATATATATATACATATGCACCGTATTCCCCCCTGGTAATTTCAGCGCCAGTTCCTGAAAACATTAAAAATATTTGCGTCATTTTCTCCTTCGTTAGTTCGTTCAGACAAAGACTACGTTTTGAATTCTACGATCATGATAGCATCATGTGGTGTGCCTCAAACGTTTCACCATTATTAAGTCCAATACTTTTTTAACAATAATTCAAAGAAAAATAGTGTTTGATTGATTATTGCTATTGGCATAAGGTATGTTGTTTTCAAGCAATAACTGACGGATAAATTCAGACTTTTATCGTCGTTTTCCAAAGAAATCAAGTGCAACATTTCTGCAGTAATTGATCAATCTATAAGGTATTTCTCCCGCCTTCTTAGCATGCCTTCGTAGTGTAGTGGTTAGCACGTTCGGCGCATATTCGAGAGGTCCGTGGTTCGGACAAGGGCATTGTTCATTTTTCATCTCTCCTGCTTTCAAAAAATTATCCTAATCACTCTACAAATTATAGACAGAATAGAGATATTTTCACGTAATGAATATTACATAGAAAAGTAAAGACATTATCGTTTTCCCAATTCAAAATTTTATGCTTGATAATAACTATTCATTGACCTTCGTCAAAGTCCCATGACTCTCAAGCTCAATTCATGCAATACCCGCTTTGAAAAAGAAGTAAATATTCAAAGTTTTAAAATCTATTTATTATTTGATTCCAGTAATACTAGAAATAATAATTCTTAATACATACTATCATTCTATTCTATTATAAACTACTCAGGAGAAAAAAAAAGGAAAGCATTTATTGATTAACAAAGTAAGCTGTTTGACCACTAGCTGATTTTCCGCATTCTTAGACATTTCAACTGGGGTCTTCCCATCGAAATTTTGCTGAAAATTCTTTTTTTTATCTTGTGATGGATTCGTAATATGCATGCTATGATTCAATTCAGCAGCTGTCAGCAGTTTGAATTATCCTTAGAATTAATAACTTCATCATCATTTCCATGTTACTTTTCAGACTTGCGAATCAACTTTATTGAATAGTTAACAACTATTTGTTGAGAATGATTTCAACTTATTTCAAAACTGCTTTGACAGTTTGATGCTTTTGAGAGTCAATAAGAATTAATAAAAAATTACGCTTTGTCTGTGTTGTCAGCATATGCTTTTCTCTGAAAATGAATTAATCGGAAGGATTAACTATTTCAGTGTTTTTGCGATTTCCCTGCGTTTGATATCTTAAGCAGTTCTAATTTGTTGGTGCTGGTATAATTCTATGTAAAATAACCAAAACTACATTATTCATGCCTGGTTTGTTTCCTCTCACATCCAACAAATAAAAAAGCAATTTTCAATTAGGAAACGTGCATGGGATAATATCATGCACCTATCATTAAATTCTCTTTAGTGTAATTATTAAAAAAGGCGATAAAACTCTTTCTTTTCTTTTTCAAATGCTAAACGCAAATTAAAATTTGTTATACTCTTCCTTTCCTTGTTTAATTAATCGTGGTAGAACTAAGATTAGTTTGTGATGGGTTTCTAAGGTAAACTCTTTCATATGGGTTTCTAAGGAAAACTCGTTACAGGAAACAAAAACGGCCACACAGCTACCGATTTGCTGGAATTTGATCTTGGGTAGAACTAACACTGTCCAACGACCTTATTTATTTGGTCATTGTGGGTCCGCCTTTTATTACTGTAAACCAGCGCGCGAAGTTGGTTATTATAATTGGCTGAGATCTGTACCCTAACAATCTCGGCTCTGCGGCACACTATACTCAAACCGGTTTCCTATTTCTATCTACCGGAGAGGTTGTACATGGTGACTAAAACCATCAGTCGTTCTTCGAAGGCAGCTGAAAAGGCCTGACTTTGACCGTAGCAAGAGAAGTCCGTTGGCGAATAAAAACCGTTTGGAACATTCTGGAACATACTTGCCATATACGGGAATGATCCATAGTGTCTTTTATCAGATGGGGTGAGCCGGTAATATGTAAGTACACGAAGAAAATCCGTACATAAATTATTATTATCATTATCATCATTATTATTATTATTGTTGTTGTTGTTGTTGTTGTTTGATTTCATTGGATAAAAGCATATGGCTTCGTAGAAATAGTATATTTTTTATTTGTTGATGAAACCAAGGAAAAAAGACGAGTGATTTTACGTAATCAGTTGAAACTTTCTCGTGTAGTAATCAAAATGCAGAGGTTGGCCAAAATAAGTGGAACACTCCTTGGCGTAATAATGGGAACTTGAAACACTTACTTTAGTTTCTATCTGTTACAGTAAATTATACAAACAGGTACTTACTGCGTGATTATTTTGCACATATGCTAAATTTTGCAAAATTTCAAATTTCGGTTGAGATTTGTAAAATTTAGTTCATAGGAAGAGAAAATGAGCGACTTTTTCAGTTTCAGAGAGTTCAGCTTGTTGATACCAGGCTAGGTGGTGCATTTGTTAATAGCAGTTACAAAATTATTCTCGGGGTTGAAAAGTACTCCTAACAGTATACATTATTCATGCCAAAACTTCATCTGTGAAAGCACAGTTGTAGGAGGGAAACGAAAACTTTTTTCTCACCTAGAGGGAAGTTTGAAAGGATTGTTAGGTTTAAAAGAAAACCCGCTACGTCAAAGTGATTGTTGACTTTAATATGCATTTACAGAACCCAAATGCAAAGGGCAGAATATTACAGAATACAGTATAGTCAGAATACAGACGGTAGAAGTGCTGTCTCAAAAATCTCTTACTTTACAAATAAATGAAAAATGGAAATTACTATGATGCCATAACCATAAAACATAGAATTCAGATCAATGGAAAAAATATTGCTATGAATTCACCGATGTCAGATTGCTAGACCATGTTTCGAAGAACGTGAAGTTACACATTTTCTCTAACTTGCACAATCATCAGATTTAAATATTATCACGAATTTTGTATGTATGTAAATTATTTTAATGAAATTATATGTGAAATTGCGATGTGTTTTGCAAATTGTAACATGAAATGTTTGAAGAGCTCTGCAGTAAAAATAAGGTTGCAGCGGCAAGTAAATGACTATGTCCTTAAATTGGCGAGATATCGCCAAGCTAACGATTTATATCACCATATTTGGCGTGAAATTGCCGAAAATCTCCAAAAATTGGAGATATTTTGGTCCGGTCCCTGTATAACTGTAATTGAATAACTGTTATTGAGCACCTGTAACCATATTCGGACCTTATCTGTAACTTAGCCGTAAATGCCCTCCATTCGAGAAATGGAAGGCATTAGAGGTTTCTCGGCGGCCGGAAGAAAAAACTATATAAGATCGTAGAGAGCATCAGTTTCTCAGTTTTTAGTTCAGAGCTGACTTCGAAGTATTTAGAGATCGTGCAAACTTCGCTCTTTGCATTTTGTTGTGTTTAACACTAGTAGTAGTTTGAAGTGGTAACTAATGTTTGTGCTCTGTTATACTGAGAAGAGCTATACGATTACTTTTAGGAGAAGTTCTAGAACTATAAAGTTTTTCTTTTGGAAAAATACGTTTAATCAATCCACCATTCATCTGGATTGAATTGCAATACTGGCACAATGGCAATGGTACTGGATTGAATGGTGTGCATTCAATCCAGTACGCACCCGTACGCACGTAATATTAATTAATTAAAGTAATTAAATCATTAAATAGTCAGTAATAGTCAGTAATGATTAAATCATTGAATAATCAGTAATCATTAAATCATTGAAGTCTGTGCTTTAAAATAGAATTAGATTTCATTTTCTTATTTCACCACGCCTCAAGTTTTACCTGGAGCAGTTTCTGATAGAAAACAAAGGCTTTACTACCTTGAGAACCTCTATAGCTTCGTTCGAAAAAGGATTCAAGCAGCTTTGAGTGCCAAAATTTCTCCTACATCTTAGCTGGTACAGAATTTTGCATTCTTAGAAAGTTCCTCGAATTTAGGCAAAATTTACATATTTATCTGATAAAGTTTAACATTCAAACACGATGTTCGTAATCTAACATTAAACTATAGTTCCTACTCTAAATTACGGAAAATGATTAACGAAAAATATTCGTTATTACTTTCGCTATTACTTCCTTTAAAAATTCTGAGTTGAAGTGGATTGTATACAACCCAGCTTCTTTTTAAGATGTATTTTAATGGTTTGGATGTCATTTATTTGCAAATCTATTATCATTATTTATTTTTTATTATTAGGTGTTGATGGTCGTCGTTACGATAAATGCTTCACTCCTGACGGTCGTGAAGGTGTCTGTGTTGTAAAGCGGTACTGTCGTAAGGCCAACAACGAACAGTTAGTACCTTGTGATGACGATGACTACTGTTGTCCAATACCAACCACATCCAGATCAGCTCGGCCTCCCGCTCCTACTGAACCGGAGCCTCAGCCAACAGAAATACCTGTTCGCAGGCCATCTAGCATCAATAGACCCAGTCATAGCTCTACCTCAAATGACAGACCTCCTCCACGTCGTCCAGACGTTGACGATCGACCTAGAAAACCTTTGACAACATATGACCGAGAACCTCAACCACCAAAGGCTTACGATGATCGAATACCAAGTTATGATGATTTATCAGATAACAGACGTTTTGAAAATCGTCAGACTGACACAACTGTAAGTGATAACAGGAGGTATGATGATTCAGTGAGGCATTCTTACGATGATCGTCCAAAGATCCAATCTGAAAGAGACAGGACATTTTCAGATTCATACGACAGAAACAGAGGGAGACCAGGGGATTATCCAAGGGAAGCGCCATCGTCTAGTCGTAAAGGGTAAGATGTGTTTAATTTTATAATGTAATCTCTTTATATTTATGTATAAGACTTTAAATATTAAAGAATATCTTGAGAAGAAATAAACTTTGTGCATTAATGTATTTCATAATGCAATGAAATACTATTTATATTTACCTGCATTTTGTGTTAACAAATATTTATTACTGTTATAAAATGAATTTAGTGCGTTAACTGAAACCTTCGTGCAAATTAAAACTGTTACGTTTTAGATGTATTTCTTCTGTAGAAAATAGCTCCAAAACAAATAGATTGAAACACTGTGTATCGTAAGTATTCCCATTTATCTGCGAGGTTTTGTTAGTGAATATTACTGCTTACATACGTTCCCTTTGACTGTAAAGGTAACCAAACTTGAGCCCACCATTTCAGCAAACATTTGAATGAATATTAGCCCCTTTATTTAGTTAGATAATCAATACATATAACTTTCTCATAATCACATCGTCAAATAAATTTGTTTTATCGCTCCCATTTTTTAAAATGCCAGGATCCTGTATCTTTGAATACAATCCATTATATGCTGTTCCTCAGAACGCATGTCCTGAATTTAAAACATTTTTAAAATGCAAGAAGGAAACATAAAAGTAGCAATTAATCTATACTTTTCTTTAGAAATCTAAACTGGCTTCTCGAAGATTAATGGAGTTACATTAAATGAAAACGAAGATGTAATAAAAGTGTTGCGTACTAAAGCGCATTCGTTATTGCCGCGAAATTACTCTGTTTGCTGAGAGATTTTGTTTGTCGGAAATGGCCGACAGGAAAATATGTACGTAACTGAAGTCTGAATTAGAAATAAACTAGCGGAAGTACTGGATGTCAGTTAAGTTAGATTGAGAGTAATGTATCTAACAACAGAGAGAACCGTACCGCTGTAATCCTTCTCTAATAACGATGCAAAAAATAAGATTCATAGTCACACATTTTAACTCTGATGCGATCTGGAACGCACATAAAAAATTTGGATAGAAAAATAAACTAATTCTCTCTCATTACATCCGTAACCATGGCACGCCGTTTTTAATGATTTTCGTCTTTCTAATCTAATGGTCGTAAAAACTCAAATTCCATCCAATATTTCACCTATATTCGATTTTAGTCGATTAAATGTGGCAAAAAACTTGATCCTAATTAATCAGAAATCAATAACGCGAACAAACGAACACACAAACAGACATTCTTGTTTATAAGTATAAATTTTGTAAAAATTAAAAATTTTTGATTAACAAACTCTACGATATGAAAGCAAGCAGTAACAAATAAATAAAGGATTTTAACAAATTCGAAATAAAGCATTTTAATTTCTATCGTGGGACACTGTTGTCACTCCGAAAAATGAGCGAAAATGAGCGCTTTCAGAGTTTTTAATTAACATTTCGGCTGATTAAAGTCGTACGAAGATGGGAATAGTCGAAATGGCTTCCCCAGAATCTTTGGAATCGGGAATGATATATTTAATGTTTGGCAATGCTATTTGTATTTCATCGTAAAACTTCGAAATTTTTATTAACAAACTGTGCTATTTGAAAGCGAGCAATATCAACAATTTTCGAAATAAAGCAGATTTTTATCTCCAGCTTGCGACTGCTGCCACTCGAAAAAAATGAGGGCAAAATTATCGTTTTTCCGAGTGTTTAATTAATGTCTCTGATTTTAGC
The DNA here is from genome assembly GCA_000611955.2 of Stegodyphus mimosarum. Taxonomy (NCBI): domain Eukaryota; kingdom Metazoa; phylum Arthropoda; class Arachnida; order Araneae; family Eresidae; genus Stegodyphus; species Stegodyphus mimosarum. The sequence continues at coordinate 183,279 of KK113676.1, read as the reverse complement.
TACTTTTTTTAGAAAAAAGTGGGCTACAATCTTTTCCAGGACCCAGAAAAACATTGTAGAAAGTTTCGTGACGATAGCTATAGTAGTAACTGAGTTATTAGCGAACAAACAAACAGACTTTCTTCTTTATGTATATAGATGTGAGTACATTCAACTAGTCCTTGAAAGATAATTCATTGTTGGAGAAGATTAAGGAAAGTCGAAAGAAAGCATTAAATGTATCCCTATGCAGTTCTGTGATTAGTTTTAAGAACATTTCTGTCGTGGATCTTAATCTTTTGCATTTTTTGCAACGTAATGATTTTATCCAGTATATGTGTAAGAGCATAAATTATTTTTTGTATATTTTATTTTCTCATTTAATCAACAATCAAAACCTGAAAGCACACGTAAATTTTGATAAGTTATCTACAATTTAATGAAACTTTCTCTCAAATATGAAGTTATGTAATTGCACAATTTCTAAAAAAATCAAAATTGTGTAAATCATAATCAACAAACAATCGATAGACCGATGAATTTATTTCGGAAATGTGGCGCACAATGTGACTTGTCCATTTCAGTAAAGTAATGCTACTTAGACGCATCTCTTAAGAGGCAGTTCTGATTAAAAACCGTTTATCACTGGAATTAGAAGTCCTGAGAGAGGGAGTGATTAGTGCCATTTTCAAATTTGTAAAGCACGAGATGAAAAAGTAGTTTTTTTCAAGTAGATTCAGCACAAGAAGGCATCTTCAGGAAGTGAAATCATCCCATGATATGGTGAGCCAATTCGATGAGTACAAGGCGAGGAAAGCATATGCGTTCTGGCCATTAATTGTGTACGATCCTCTGACTGCAGATTGGGGTTAAACTTCCATCTGTATGTAGCAGGCGAAACAAGATTTTAGCTGGACTTACTACTAAGAGCAAAGTTCTCAAGCAAATCCGTGGCTGGAAGATCTACCTTGAATTTATCCCACGGGTTTTTCCTCTTTTAGCATCTTTCTGCAGGTTGTAGAAGTCCTTTAAAGAACCTATGGATCTTGTAAGCAAGGGCAGGAGGCTTTTATACCGGTTATTGGTCTCTATATTTATCGTTGCTTCTTCACTGGAGAAGGTGGTGAGGAAACGTTTCATCATTTGTACCGCTATGTCTAATTCTTTTCATATCTCTTAATTTAGTGAATTTAAGATAAACTTTGAAGGTACACTGAGCAAAAAAATGGGACAGTTCTATATCTCCCGTTCTTCTGGGCCAATTGAAGAAATTCAAATTGCGAAACCATGTCTCGAAACCGCGACTTAGGATATATATTAGAATTATATTTAGCATCATTCTAACATAAGTATTTTGACACAAAATCGGATTTTCTGAAATGACATGCCATTTTTTTTTCATATTTCGTTTCTACGACTCAACTTATGCCTAAATATTAAATTTTGTAAAATTTGGTGCGAAATTTACGGAGAAATTCAAAAATTTCAGTTTTGCCAAGAATAATTTTACTTGGCGAACTTCTTAATTTATGGCATCCTATTTTCCTTTTCTTTTTTTCATTGCAGACGAGTGAGAAAAAAGCCACCTTTCGTAATTTAAAATGATTTTAACAAGTGGGAAAACCACATTTGGTGTTATTATCGCTCAAAAACAAGATACAAATTTCAAAATGCTCCAACATGTAAATCCAGGTATATCTTAGAAAATGTTGAATTAAAAATTCTAATTTTTTCAGGTGTGCCTAGAGATACATCTACTTTAAGACAATGTTAAAAATTTTATTTTTAAATACCAAATTGTTTTCGAAAAATTTATAAAAAAAATACTATTTAAAAATACAAATTTTAAAATAAATCATAAAGAATGTGCGAATTGTATTTGGATTAAGCCTAAATTTCGAATTCTGGAAGAAAGAATCAAGTAAGTTTAATAAAAAAACAGAGATTAATAAATATATAGCAAATTCATTTAACAATGAGGAGCTAAAATTTTGAGAGCTAATGTTTTAAAACCTACTCGTGCGATTTTTACAAAAAAATTGGCAGACATAGTCGTAGAATCGAAACATGGAAAAGAATCGGCATGTCATTTCAAAAAAAGTCCGATTTTGTGTCAAAATACCTATGTTAGAATGATTGCTATATATAAATCTAATATACATCCTAAGTCGCGCTTTCGAGACATGAAAAACACAATTTGAATTTCGTCAGTCGGCCTAGTAGAACGCAAGAAATAGATCTGTCCCATTTGTTTTTTCGCAGTGTACGTGATTTCCATTGCATCGGTAGCACGTAGTAGATTGATCTTTAAGAAGCTTGCACATGTAAGATAAGTATACTTGACCACATTTTAAACACTTGGAATAAATTAACAAACTGATTCTCTTTTTATAGTAGGACTGTAGTTAATCTCTTAATTATTATAATCTGACAATGACATCTCTTTCTGAATTGATCATTTATGTAGCGAACAGACGAATCTAAGTGAATAGTTGTCTATTAAAGTATCTATTCAAAGTAAAAAATCTCACTTACAGTACTTCCTGTTTCGATTTTTAATAAAATTATTTCTGCTCCACATAACGAGAATAAATAATTAATCTGGCATTTTTTTTTCAATTCTGTTTTTCCTCTTCTATTATTATTATTATTAGCTAGACGAGGAGACTTTTATTTGTGTATTTCTTCCCTTTCTGTAAGCTCTTATGCGATATTTTAGCCATTTTTTACTTTTATTTTCATCTTTGTCATCAATTCATGAAGCAAAAGTTCAGGATGTTTATACAGATAATAATTAATTATATTTTCCATAGTTAATTGTGTGCTTACGATTATTTTTCTGACCAATTTTCTTGCATAGAAGATTTGTTCTAACAGTATTTGCAGTACTTCATACAAATACCTGGATAAATCTTACGTATGTACATACATACTTAACATTAAGCTTATTTATATGTTTATATCTAAAATGCAAATACAAGGCTCTGCTCAGAGTTCTTGCTCACCCGGAAAACTGCACAAAGCCATGGAAATTCGGAGACTGAAAATTCAGGGAAGTCAGGAAAATTCAAATAAATTAGAATTTCTTTTACAAAATTTCAGGGAAAATCAGAACTTGAAAAAAAAAAGAAAGTCAAGAAAGGTCAAAATATATAAATCAGTTCTGTCAAATAATAAAGTGTACATTTATTAAAATGGTAACCTGTTAAAAAAAAAAACCTCCTCCTTTTAAAATGAGAGGAACTGAAAAATTGTTTTACTTCCAAAACCGAAAACGAAGAAATTACAATAATACTTGATTCCCACTTCATAACCTATGTAATTTTATGTAATTCTCATATATTCTATGTAATTCTCATAAGCTGTGCTCTCTTTTCTCTTTAGAAATGTATCTATTCTTTCATTTTGTTCCCAACAGCAAGAAAGACAAGTTAAAGTTTTGTAATATTCTTAATTGTTTCATTGGATTTATTGGAAATATAGAAAGTTATTTAGGTATTTAGTTAATTTGATAATTATTCGATTGATTCAATTAGGTATATTCGATAATAATTCGACTAGATATAGTCGATTGATTTGATAATAATTCTGTTAGATTATTCATCTATATACTTCACTGAATAATTAGCTAATCATGTTTGGTCAGAGAATTGCTCAATTTGGTCACTGAAAATCAAGAAAGTTTTGAAAAACTAAAATATTTTCAATGGGAATCTTGATCACTACTCGGAAACTGTAATAAAACGAACAAATAAGCGAGGATAGATTATTCTGAATGAATAAATATATTCCATGGAATTTATGAATATATTTTATGGCAAACATTAATAAAAGAGGGATGACAAAAAATATTCGAGTTATTGACGCTAGGTTTTAATACGTTGAAAATGACCCTGAAAGGCTAAAGGATTAGATTTTTCTAACACATTATACAATGTTGAAAAGCAGAAATTTAGGTTTCACAGAGGCCATGCACACTTCCACTGACATAGTTAACCAGTTTCCTTTTGGCAGTAATACCTATGTATAAAGACCAACTCAAGAGGAAAACATGAATCGGAGCATGCCTTTCCAACATATTTTTTTCAGGCTCAACCAAATACCATTTGGAATATGTGATTGAAATCATAAATTGATGAACATACGTTTGTAGAATTTAGTCTTAGAATCAGAAAATAATTTTCGGTCAACCATTGGTGGTTATTTGTTATTACACTTCCAGCGAGTGCAGTCATTTATTATTATACCTGCAAACACTGTTCAAGCTATCCTGTGTAATTAATTGACTGTACACAGCGGTATTGCGTATAACTTTCCTAGACTACAGACAAATTAGCTTCGATTACAAATCTTTTAATGCTAAAGCACAAATTAAGAACGCCAATATTAAAAGCAACTAACAGTTTATTTGTACTATGAGGCTAGTAGTTTACAAACTGAAACGATTATAGAAGTTAAAAACCGCTTCTTGTGAACTGAGAATAGAACAATGCTTAAGGTCAGTGATTTTCAACCACTGTGCCGAGGCACTTTTGTATGCTGCCAAATTCTTAAAGTGTGCCGCCAAATTTTAGAAATGCATATAGTAAAAATTATAATGAGTTTAATCCATTATGAATCCATAATAACAGTAGATGCGATTATCCCATGATGGCTAAAAACGCTTTGAAAACATTATTACAATTTTCTACATCTTATTTGTGTGAATTCGGATTTTCAGTATTAACCAACCAAAAAGTAAATAAAAGATCGAGACCGTTAAGTGTAGAAGACGATATGAGAGTACCATTATCATTTTTACCACCAAATGTAAATGGAATTATAAAAAATTATCAAGCTCAAATTTTTCATTAAAAGTATTCTTTCTTATTATTAAATTGTAATTAGTCCCCGTATAAACTTACTACTGCTGTTTCTGTAGCGTATATTATTTTATTTTGCATTCAAAATTATTATCATAAACTATTTTACACAGTTTATTATAGGTAAGTAAAAAGCTTTTAAATTTATCTTTTTCTTTGTGTGCCGCCAAATTTTGAAATCGTTAAAAGTGTGCCGCTACAGAAGAAGGTTGAGAATCACTGCTTTAGTTACTTACAAATCAAATAGTAGATTAAAGACTAATAGCTCGTTCCCAAGCGCGACTACTTAAGTAATGCCAGAATTAACTGAAAACCAGAGCAGCTATTACGACATATGAATTACATTTCTAATGGATGAAGCATCCTTTTTCTATATATTCTAGCTCGTTATTTAAACTCACTTAATTTGGACTTCTGGTGGCGTTGACCGATTTGACGCTTATATTTTAAGAAATAATGTTTAAATTAAAATAAAACTTACAAAGGTCACACACGAGTTTAAACGCGTAGACGAGGACATTACTACATGAGTTTAAATCTAGCATTGTTTTGAATAAAAAATGTGTAGAGAAAAGTAAAACATTGCAGCGTATTGTAACAATGCTTTGCAATGCAGTACTATGTATTGAATATTAGAAATATAAAAGTTTCGAGTGTTAATCTTTACAAGAAAAAATAAACCACATAAAAATTTTGAATATTAATCCTTAGTGATCTGAAAGAAACATATGCAGATATTTTTATTAATGATTCGAGAGATCCGAAATCAAATTACGTAATATGGGATATTGTTTCTTAAGTTCACAGCGGCTGGATGTTTATCAATGAAAGCAGGCGAGAAGCATTCAGTAGAAAAACGAGCCGAAAATTCTAAGACAGCAATGATTTAATATTTCTCCAAAATATTGACCGTTATTATTTCTCCAATCAGTGGGACACCAAATTTACTTAACCATTCCTTTAAAGGTCCTTAGTTTCTTTTTGAAATCATTTTCGAACAGTGTCCTTAGTATCATCGTTAGACTGGAATTATTGCCTTCGCAAAGTTTTCTTTGACTGATTGGTGACTATCCATGAATGGACGTTAATCCCTTCTATGATAAATTGAATGGTACTGAGTAAATTATATTCTGTTAAATTGGGTTGGATAAAAGCTCACGCAGGATTTATGAGTAATGAGAGGCTGCTTTGGAAGATATCTCGTGAACCCCCTATGTCCAGGACTCCAAAAACATAAGTACTATTTACAAAAATGGCATCTAAACTGGAACGATTCCACTAAACAGGAAATCTATATAAACTATATGTAAAGTTCTTTAATACCTATTAATGATATCGATTTAAACCAGGTTCTTAATACAGGCGCTTCTCGAGATATCTCGCAAGATTCAAATTATAAAATAATGAATTATGTCTGGAGAGGTGGAGGACACTCAGCATTTCCTGGAACATTGTGAAATCTTCACCAGTATTAGAAATAAATATAAAGTCGATTTTTCAAACTCATTCATAAACTTCAAAAAACTTTCTATATTGTGTTATATGCGTAATGATAGATATTAACAGTGAGAGACTGGCGGTCGGTGTGACGGTTCCAGAGATGCTTTTTTGTAATGCCCTTTCGTCTGTTTTTTGTTTGCAGTGTTTTGGTTTCGCAACCTACCGTATATTGCACTTTGTGTTTGTTCCTTCCTTACCTCTTGGTTTTTATTTACCGTGCATTATGTTCAGTTAGGTATCCTAAGTTTTTCTCTATTTTCTTTTGTGCCGTCAAGAATCAGTCCTTTGTTTCATGTTCACAAGTTTGTTATATCGTATTGTACTTTTGATTGACTGCACAATTTTCAGTTTTATAATTTATTTTGTACTAACATTTTAGTTGCTTAGGGCCCGGGTGTTGGTTTCTCTGGGGTTGTTCGTTGCTTATATTTTTTCGCGGCTTGATGGGCGCGGCCGGGTCGCTGGATGGCTTCGTTCGTGGTCGGCTTCGGTGAGGCCCTGATGCCATAAAACGTCTTTATGGCGGATAGGTGGGCAGAGTCTCGTCCGATCATAAGTTCCCCCTTCTATCGCATATTGGTGCAGATACTGTAAAGACATGTCTCTTTGTCCTCAATCAAGTTGGAAGGTGTCCACTAGGGCGCAGAACTTTACGGAACTTCAATTAATGCGTAACAGTCGCATGAACAGTTCTGGCATTCAAGTGGAAAAGGTCGGTAATTTTTTAATTGTTGTAGTCGATCTTGTTGAATACGCTTATTCACTTTTTCAGTAATAGGTTTTGTGACCTTCTTTGATGCACCATATTGCTTGTTATCTGCCGTCAAGATGACAGTCTTTTTCTAGCGTTTTCACTAGACTTTTACTATCATAATTGATGGGCAGGATTTACAACAAGACGAATTTATTGGTAAATTTTAATGTCGCTTACCCATATTGCTTATTATGGATTCTTTCGATATTGCAGTATCTGCTTTTAGCTTGCTTTAAGTGTAATGATTGCATGGATGTTGCACCTAGTTGATTCTTCAATATAGTACAACTTTCTCTATCTGATGTGTAATGCATATTCTACTGAAGTTTTCTGTGGAATTCTAATCACTCCTTGGACACTTCTGTAGCAGTGCCAGAAACTGATATTTATACGTGCAGCCTTCAGCCCGTTTTCTATTGAATACTTCTTACAAAACTGTTCACAAGACAGCAGTGACTCAAATTCAGAGATTGTCTAATCGCAAATTTAACCATTAAGTAAAAGGTAAGTATTTAATAGATAAACATATATTTTTAACCACAGGGATGATGAAGAAAACATTCGAAGGGACGAAAACAGAGATTCAGAACCCAAGAGACGTCCTCTTCCTACTTCCGCAGGGCATTATCCAGCAAAAGAGCATCTAGAACCTGATCGAGTCTACGATCCACCAAGAAGATCGAAACCTACGAGAAGTCATCAGAAGAATCGAACTCAGGACAGTTCCAAAGCACCCATCAAATTTCCAGACACCTATGAGCTATCTGTGCCACAGCCGAAAGTACCAGGTGAGCAAAAAACCTAGAATTTATTATGCCTCAAAACTAACTATGCGAAAGCTGAAATTTAACATAGTTGTAGCTAGTAAATTACGGTAATTTTCTGAATTCTATGCAAGTTTAAATAAAATATCTTAAAAGACAATGTTTCCAGCATTTGTATGGACATACATGCCGTACGTATATGTGTGTGTGTGTGTGTGTGTGTGTGCGCGTGTGCGTGTGTGAGAGTAAGATATAATTAAATACGATGGCTGCGCTACGAAACGATTGGCGATCTCAAAATTAACTATTCTAAATTCGATGTTCTTTCTCCTCAGTTCATCTGTTCTCCCAAATTAGAGATCTTTGCACGTTACATAACAACCTAAAATTAACGAATAGCACGTTAGTTATACTTATACACCTACCTAGTACAAATAGCTGTTAACTCTCTCTCGCTTCTGCCTCTTCGCCTGTCTGTTGACAGCATGTTGCTCAGCCTCTACTATCTATTCGCCATTATTTAAAATGGAATTGCATATCTAAAATTATGGGGCCCGTTTAGCACCCCTAATTTTCTACCGATTATGAAGATATGTGTTAAGAAATTCGTCATTCAAATATAAATTATGTTTAACTATCAAGCTGGTCGTGCTTCTTCCAAAAATTCCATCGGGTCATTCCACTGCGTCGTAATTTCCATTCGTCTACGCAGCAGTATTTTCAGCCATGACTAAAACGTTATTGATTTTCATCTTCCGCAAAAGTCCATCATTACATTATAATGTAATTCTCCCACCTTCTTCGCATACGTTCGTGTTATAGTGGTCAGCACACTCGACGCGAGAGGTCCGTGGTTCGATTCTCGGCGAAGGTGTTGCTCATTTTTCATTTCTCCAGGTTTCAAAAATACCTAATGTCTCTACAACTGGCGCCTGAACTAAAAGTTGGTGGATGACGATTTTCCATCACCACGATTTGGCGATTGCGGCCCCTAATCCTGAGTCGTCCTTTAAAAGGAGGAGTATATAAGGTATTTCTTCCTCCTTCTTCGCATGCCTTCGTGGTGTAGTGGTCAGCACACTCGACGCGTAACTGAGAGGTCCGTGGTTCGATTCCCGGTGAAGGTGTTGCTCATTTTTTATTTCTACAGGTTTCAAAAATACCTAATATCTCTGCGACATATATACGAATATATACACCATATGTATCGTATATATGCGAGTATGTACTGTATATGTACCGTATATATTTACAAATATAAATCGAGAAGCAAGATTTTGTAACACAAATTTCAGCCAAAACTAAAAAACCGTGCATATACTGAATTTAAAATTTTCCTATGGGCCTAGCTGTATACATCTCCAAATCTGCTAATAACTGGTATCTAACTTAGAATTTTCAAACTGGTTGAAGATAAATGCGAATTCACCATCAATTTCCATTCGAAAAATTGGGATGAGAATATTGAAACATAGAAAGAAAGCGCACTTTTGGCGCAAATAGTTTCTCTTCCTCAGTTCTGCCGTCTTTAAGGTATATGAACATAAATGGACGCTTTGGCAAAAGAACTTTAATTTGATTTGTAATTCTCCTAAAATTCTAAAGCAATCACAGGGATTATTTTCCTACCTCAATTGCCTAGCTGCTTTTACTAGAAAAATACAGATTTTAATATCTGCTACATAGTGAAAGATGCTCCAACAGAAAAAGGGTTGCATAATTCTGCTAAATTAAAAGCTATCATTTTTCCATAGCAATGGCCTAACAGAAAAAAATGTCAGAAATAATCGATAATATAATTCTTGTGATTGAATGATTTATAAATCATTTTGAACTGGTATATAGACCTCAAACTAAATAATTTGTTCAACATTTTGGACTTTTTTAAGAAAATATTTGGCTATGCTTATTTGGACTCAAACTTATTTCTCCTGTGTATACTTCACAGCAGTCAGGGAGCCTTCGTTAAGCACATGTAGGGGTGTGCGGTGGTCCAACATATGCCTGCCTCCCCTCCACCATCGTTATGATCCTTTTCCCTGTTGAGGGATGGATGTTATTGTGTTCCAGGCTCTCTCCAGATACAGGCACGCCGAGAATCAGTGTCTAGGCTGAATCTCGATTCGTTTGTAAAAAGGACGTTGCTCCAGTGGTCTATAGTGAGTGTAGTCTGTACCATACTAAATACGCTGCTTTGTGTGTTGCAGTGAGCGAAACACAAACAGCGGAACTTCTTGCATACAGGTCTATCCTATTAAGCCTTCGGGCAACTGTAGACAGTGAAATTTTTGCAGTGATAGCATACAGCTTACATGAGAGCTGTAAAGCTTTAGCAGTCCTGTGTCGCCGCGTTGAAAGTGCCAAATAACAATCCTCATTCGTCGTTGTGGATCATGGTCGACCTTGTCCAGGTCTTGTCGATATAGATCCCGTGTTCTAAAACTACTTCCAGATACTATAGAAGAAGCTGGATGTTACATTTAGCTTTGTAGCCACTTGAGTTTGTGATTTGTAGCTTGTCTCCAATCTACTGACAATTCTCCATCTCATTCTGTCATCCATACATTCATGGCTACTTATTTTACCTGATACTTTACAAAATTTGCCCAACTCTTCCAAGATATTCGGCGAATGTCGTGAAGGAATACGAGCACACAAATCACCGAAAATCCCTCGTGCATTTGTATCCCTTCCACAATCATAGCTCCGCAGACACACATGTGTATGCTTACGTATTCGACTCTGAGTATTTGCATAATTCTTTGGCGGCATAATTAACACCTTAGTTTCAATACTTTTTTGTAAAAATAGACATAATTTTTAGAATCTCTTAATTTTGCACACGAGTGTAAATTTGCTTAGATCTTAAGGGAAAACTTCTGTTTAATACTGATATAAATTATAACTGCTTGAGTCTGATCGCAAGAAATTAGCAGCATATATTCAAAATATTAAATAATTGCTTTTGTTTGAATCTAAAGAAAGTAAAAGTAAGAGTATGTTTAATAAAAGATTTTCAAAATTCTATAAAGCAGAAGATAAGAAGCGGATTTTGAAATCATTTCTAAAGTTATTTGCGACTCCAAAGATATCCAAAGATGGAATTTGTAAATTTGTATTTCACTGTTAATATAAAATAATAATAACAATAATAATAATTTCAAGGGCAAGCATTTTTATAGAGCTTTATTTAAAGGTAGCTTCTGGTATAAAATATAACTTGACATTGAGGCAAGAGATAAAAAAATAACATTAAAACATTTATTCCCAAATCCTCTTTGCAAACAGTTCCTTTGTTTTTCTTTTCTAGCTTGCGGTGTAAAACCTTACGAGTTGTTCATAGCCGGTGGGCAAGAATCTGATGAGCACGAATGGCCTTGGATGGTAAGTGATTTTTCTTCTTTCAAATTCTTTTTCAAACTGAGTTCTTCGAATGGCACCTTTTGATTATGTAACTTTGTAAGGTTGTACTTGATCGGTTAATTCTAAGTAGTCCAAAAACCCTAACAGATGTGGAGGGAATTATTGTGGTGTCCCAAAATAACAAATTCGAATAAAGGAACAATTAATTATAATAACAAATTCGAATAAAAATTAGATAAACTTTTTTATTTAAGCAGAATTTTGAACATAAATATACCTTCTTGTACTAACAAAATTAACCACAGATGGAGCTGAAATAATAGTCAAAATTCAATTTAAAACGTAGACTAGTAGTCAAAGACTACACAATTTAATTTTAATCTACGCTGGCTCAATGATTTGACCGGCGTAACAATTTTAAATGTCGGCAGCGTTAATGTAAAGCCGAATAATTACAAAACTGTCAGAGCCGGCAGGTACTAAGTAATGTGCCTGCGAGAGGCAGGAACACGCTCTCTTTTGCAGTCCGAAAAAATCGGCCTAAACATTATCGAACTTCACTTACACTCTAGTGAGGAAATGGAAAGGAGAAGTTAAAATAAAAGCTGAAATTGTAAAATAATTGGTTAATTTAAAATAATAATTTTACACCATTTTCATAAATCTGCTATATTTTTGAAAGATCACGTGCACTTTTATACGTATAATTATAAAGGATTGTATTTATAACCTACGCATTTTATTTTAGAAAATGAATGCATAGATATACATCATTATTTTTAGTGCACACAACTCTTCTTTCACAAGCGCAATACGTAATAAAAACTACTGTCACCTTACAAATAATCATGAGACACCTTACGAAACAATTAACGGATAATGTGTGGAGAGATGGGATCTAGTCCTCCAGAGATTTTTCTCTTTTTTCAGCGACTATTATGATAATTTGTTTAACATTTAATATAGGTTAGATTAAGATTAATAATAAGATTTAATAACATATAATTCTTAAGATTTAATTAATTAATAGTCTTAAGAATTAATATATTTTGAATTAAACTCTATCCTTCTTGGCTTGTGTGGTAGATGTTGTCTCTCTGATTAGAAAGTTCGGCCAATTAAAAGACGTGCGGCATAAATTAAAAGTACGAGTTAACTGGGACCTATATTGGAGCGCGCGCTGTTTACCTTAGCTCATAGTTCCTTCTAAATCAATAAACAGGCAGGCAGAAAGTAAATAGCTCTTGCGCTGCTGTTAAGAAGTTGACCAGCTGTTTAGCTTTGAATCAAATGCCTGTTCTTACAAGCAGCTTCACTTTTACCTCTTTGTACGAAGTAAAGGCAGTATTGTAATCGTGAAAAATTTCGTGCATTTCAAAGAAAATATCTATTTTGACCACTCTTGAGTCCATGTAGGCGATTTTTTTTCATGACATCTATACGTACGGGCAGAATAAACGTCTATTTTTTCCAAAACAAATTGTGAAATGGATTTAAATGGATTCAGAAAGGATATTTTTCGTAACGTCTGTACGTACGGACGTATGTATGTATCCCGCGTAACTGAAAAAAGCTTAGCCATAACACGTTGAAATTTTGAATGCGGGACTGCTATAACATCGATTGCACCTCCCTTTTCTGTTGCAATTTGCAGCTCCAAACGTATATCTGTCTATTTATATCGGTCTATCTATATCTATATATTGTTGCGTTCTACTGGTTCGTTGATTTTAAGTGATTGATGACAACATTTGATGAAGAATCAAAACACAATTTATTCGTCAGTATTACACATGACAGTTCCAACGACGCATTACAGTGGTCGAAAAACTACGACAAACACGCCGAAACTATCAGCAACACAGCCTTAAGGGAATCAGGCTATAACGGTAAAGACAGTTTCACGGCAAAGCCCTAAAGTACTGCTTTCGACTCAGTCGATCGCTCTTGAGCTAATCTCTGTACTCAAGACGCTACTACTGAACTCAACATACTACTCAGCTATATATAGCTTTTAACCTACCTTCCAGAACATTCTCAGGAAAACCGGTATGAATTTTTTCAAAAATGCTCTCGCTACGTCTATGGCATACCGCCAGTTTTGTGGCCAAATGTACCAAGTAGGGGATTTCACGACAAATCTGCCAACCCTACCTTTCCTTGCCACTTTCCGGCAATCCTAAGCCGGCTTTAAACTCACTTGGCCGGTTCGATGAGCTTTTTTTATTCTTATATGTTGGTAAATTACGTATTTTTTGCTTTAAAAATGATTGAATTAATGTTTTTCTTATGTTCTGTTTAAGGTTTTTGCGCCTTTAGCTAATCTGCATGCAATATTGCTAAATTATCAAGCGTTTTAAAGTGGCGCTAGGCCTTACGAGGCCGCCATTTGTTTACATTTGAAACTCTTAGCAAAACAGTGAACAAAGTCAGTTGGTGCGCCAAATTCAGTGTCTTTTTACCCAGTAGCGACAAATGTTAACTTTAAATGTTTATGTAACAAAAATTTCATCCTTCTGCCTGTTGGGCGAATTTCTGGCTTAAAAACTATAATTTTAAGTGCAAAAATTGTTCTTTTAACTATTTTTAACTCTGTTTGGTGTTTTATTTATTTATTTATTTATTTTTGTATTTTACAATTTTTAGTGAAGGTGTTTTGAGTTTTTATGTATTTTTATCTTGCTGAGAAACGAGAACTGAATTGTTTGAAGCAAAAATACATCTCTAATGAAATTCAAGGAAATGACTTTAAATGGAGTTCAGCAAAAAATGTGTATAATTGAACAGGCCGTAAAAGGAAGTCATGTGGTGTCCACATCAGACTTTTGTAGTAGTTTTAATACGACAAATCATCGCTTTAGTGTGAGTTGACACTTCGGTTTATTATAGACTACTAAAAGTGGCTGAAAAATTAATAAATAGCGTATTATTTGGATTTCAGTTTGACTTGCTGTTTGTGGTTGCATTTAGATACCTGCGAAGGGCAATAGCTTGCCAAACGTTCATAACAGTTATATATTAGGCCTTAGATACCGTATTAATTTTAAAGTAATTTCATATCACATTTATAATTCACATAGATTATTACACTAAAATGGTCAAAACGCAGCTTTAGTCTTTTTCAGAGCGTATTATATCATTTAAAATAAACAATTAAAGTTTTATTCCTTAAGTCCTAACTGTCAAACAATAATCTGATTATGCATTTCAGAATATGTATTTAAAAATTTTATTTATACCTCTTGCTATTTCAGTCTGCAGTCTGATTTAATATTTAAATAATATTACTTTAAAATGGATGACATTGTAATCAAGTGAGTTAACTTTTTTTAACTCCGCTTATTACTCAGATGTGTATTTTCTAAATCAAAGAAAGAAAAATTAGCTTTCGAATGAACCATTTTAATCAATATTAAAAATCTATCAATATTGCTTTTATATTAATTATTTATAATAATAAAAAAGTAACCCTTTTTTTCACATGAACATTCTTTATTGATAGCATCATTTTAAGAAACGATTGGACATCTTCTAACGCTTCTAATTTTCTACCAAATGCTTAAAAAGTATACATTTACGCTGAGAATAATAACGATTCAAACTATTGAAATTATAGAGCAACGAATTTTATTAGCTTGTATTTGCATTATTATATACCTTTAATTGTAAATCTAGGTATAATATCGCATGCATTTCTAATATTTATTTCGATCATTGTTTATTCAAATTTCATTCGTCACTTTTATAACTTTCCGAAACTACAGCGGTATAAACGAACCGATTAAGATACAGAAACACATCAATGTAAAATTTAAAATTAGAGCAAAAAAAAAAGTAACCTTAGTTTGACCTAAGTTTTGGATAAGAATTATATCGACGGGACTTCTGAAACTATTGGTTCTGAAGAAGAGGAATCTAATTAATTGCCTTCGAAATTTATAGCATTTTATTCAAAACCTACACCGATTTTAAATGGCAAACGCATGTTTACTATTTAAAAAAATATGATATCAAGATCTACTTCTATATTTCAAAGAAAAGCTGGCGTCGAAGAAAGATTTATTTAGAAATATAACTTCTTTTGGAGCTTAATGAAGAATTACGCAAAACCTGAAATAAAAACTCTATAAAGCAACTTTCCGATGGCTTCAATATTGATTAATATTTTTATTGAATAAAGTTTCTATTATTAAAGCCAATTTTTATATTTAGATAAACTTTCTTTGTCTACTGTTACCATTTCGTCTGAAATTACGCAAGTTCTTTACCAAATGGCTAATTTTTCATGGAACCCGTCATTCTTTATGTCCTTATTACTCTCACTATCCACAGTTTCGTTGTTCTGCGAAATATCAGAAGAATCTGAACTCTATGGATTACTGTAGTTTAGGTAAATTAATTTCATCGTTATGAATTGTAATAATATGATCAGGCATTACGTTGGTTAAATGTACTAAAGCTGCCTTTTATACTGTTGTAAGTTTAACCCTAATTTATACTAACTCACGTGTTTAAGTTTCGGAAGAACTAACGTCTCGTCTTAAACTTGGGACCGAAACCATTATTTTAATGCAACAATTGTAAAATCGTCTTCTGACAAAGGGTACTTGGAATGCAACAAAGTAAATAAGTAAAAATTCGAAATAAGGGATTTCATTACCAAGTAATTAAGCTTCCAATTAAGCACGACTTTTAAACATAAAATATCAGCAAAATCAGCTGAAACTAGGATAACTACTCAGGTAAGTCAACTGCGAAAGTTACAGGTTTACTGATTGTGTTGCCAATTCTCTTTGCAATAACTTATGGCCTCCATAAGTGGTCGAGTGGTTAAAACTGCTGAATACTGATAAGTCGATCCAGCTTCTGACTCAGGCAAAGAAATCGTCTGTATGAATGTTTTTTTTCCATGGTAATGTGAATACAGGCCAATTTGCCTGTGAAAGTCCTACTGTGAGACAGACAGCCGTCATGTGCTTAGCTAAAACCAAATGACCTAATAACCTAATCTAACGTGCCGATAACCAGCGGACGTACTTCCAATGACATGACGAAAGCAAGCGTTAAAAACTCCTTGTATTTTTTTTTTTTTTAGTAACCTGACTCGCAGTAATTTACATTTTTCCTACCAATTTAAAGCATATTAAGTTTACCTTCCTGGTAGAACTGACGGAAGAAATAAAACCGGGGGATAGCTTTAACATAAAACAAAAAGTGTTAATTAAAATAAACCATACAGGATTATCATTTGGAAACATATGACAAAAACCTTAAGACCTGGAGACAAGGAACCTTAAAACTAAATTAATTTCCTTTCGAATTTCGCAAACCGTAAGCGTATCCAGCTAATCCAGACAACTGTGCAAAATATTTAAGAAATATATCCATATCACTTGAATAAAAGAAAAAATTGTTGAAAACAGAGAAATTATATTTTCTCTTTATGTCTATGACAGGGTTTTATTAATTTTGAATTTTACCCTTAAATATATCCTTTCTTTGTTCATTTAACAAAATTTTCCTTTTGTGATCTTCTGTGTGAGTATTAAGATAAAATTTTGTAAATGACAATTACGCTTGTTCAGTGTAATGCGCATTTAGCCATTAAATATAAAATGGTTTGGCTTGGTTTATTTTAATTATGGTAATCCTCGTGAGGGCTATCTCTCTAAGCTGAGGGATGCCTTCGTAGAGGACTTTCGAAGGGAAACTGACTCATAAACTCGTTTTGTAAGGAAAACCACGAAAACGCCCAAGCAGCTAGCCCGTTCGCCTGGCATCGAACCCATTTCGAAACTAGCAGTGTTCAGCGACTTTACCGCTCGGCCGCTGGAGGGCTAAATTTAATATGATTTAAGCAACAGTTAACAATTTTTAGTCTCAGTATGACTTGAACAATTATTACTAGTTTGAAATCATTTTAGTAATTAAATAATGTGTTTTCATTTACAGACGGCTATATTTCGCAGGCATCAAGGCTCGAGGCCCAAAACTTTCCTTTGTGGGGGATCTCTAATTAATACAAAATATGTGCTGACTGCTGCTCATTGTTTCGTGAACAATTACGTAATACTGTGAGTATTAAACTTAATTCGTTTTTATGTTAAATGTACCATACCCAAAAGAATGTTTCACTCTAAGATATCTATATGAAATTTATGCATAGAAAATTTAGATATTTGTTTTAACTTTACAATGTAATGATGCAAATAATGTAACTATTTTTAAATATTTCAATTTACGTTTTGTAAAAATCCGTTAATTTTGTATAATTTTATAATGTAGTTTTGTAAATTTAATTTGTAACTCAGAGATAGTTTTAATATGTTCAGAACTATCTCGTGTAGACAGACACAAGATGATATTTTGGATAATAAGGTGCAGTAGGGCATTGTGGTTTGAGAACTACAAAAAAAATTCTGTCATGTAGTCGAGTTTTCTATGAAAAGATCAAATTTATAATTTTCAGGAATGGACTTCATTTTCTCCTACCTTAAATTTAAAAGAGCTGCAGCTGAATTCAGGCTGTAGTGTGTGCTAAACGTTTAGTGAATATGGCGGTAAAATTTTTCTATTTACGTTCCAAGATTGAAATCATCTTCATACTCTCGACGTCAAGGTATCAAACGATATCAAGGTATTAAACTGATTAAATTCTTGCTGCGTAAATTACTTGCGCTGCCATTGTTTGGTGTTGTCGTCATTAGCTAAAGCGACCAATGGACTTAATTCGAAACTCCTGAAACTTCAGTCCGAAAACTTAATACGATGATATATGTACGCAGAATATGGACACTTAAACTTTGTGAGTAAAGAAACTTTTTTTTTACCTTCCATGGAAGAGAAGTTAGAAGCCCACCGATCCTCTTTTCGACTTGATCCCTATCACATTTGGGAACGCGTTCCTATCGATGCTCGTACGTCTATGGCATTGCGATTCATGACGGACATATAATTATGGACAAAGTATAAGAAATAAAAAGAATTGCAATGTCTTCCAGCACAATCAAATTATCCGAAATGAACGCCCGGTCCACATTTTTTAACCTCATTCGTATTGTAGGTTTATTGAATAAATATAATAGTTCAATTAGTATATGTATATTTGTTATCACACTAATTGTATTCAGTAACAGTTAATTAAAATACAATCGTCATTCGGATTGGATAAATATTAAATTATTGAATGATAAATTACGACAAATGACAACAGGTTGAATCTCTTTTACTCTCTAGCTTAACTATGTCATGAAATACCTAAAACCAGCATAATATTTTTATGAGTAATCTTTATTGTCATTGAAATAATTTCAATATTTGTTTACGGAATCTCTAGTATAAATTTCTCAATAAATATTCCATGAGAAATCGGGATTGAAAGTCTCTTGACTGTTGATTGAAAAACTGTTTATTTGCAGATAAATTTAGTCTAGTTTTAACTTAAATCATTTTATTTAATTTGGTTTTGTTATGCTTCTTCGCTTTGAGCCCGTAGAATTTATAAAAAAAAAAGATTCGTTTTTAGAAAGATTCTGGATTCTGTCCTTTTCCACTCACCCAAGAAAGTTGATTAAGAAGTTATGTTAAATTTTTAACGGGAAATACTACTCTTACACATTCAGTGACAATTTGTTGCTGTTTTTGTTGCCTCTTCTCTCACTTGTCTGACGTAATCATAATAAATCCGAGAAGTTTAGCGTGTCAAGGAGTGCGGCACTGCCTCTTTTGCTGGCATGAGCAACATATACTTTGCTGAGTTCCTCCACCCCGCCTAAACTTTAAAGGAAAGTACCCCGGGGAACGGATTCGACGGTCTCTCACCCTTCTTCCCCTGCAACCAAACCACTCGAGAGAACTTTCGACTCGCCGTATATTTTGAGTGTCCCATGCCACACAGACATTATACATTTGCAAACACCCATGCCTTCGAGCCCGTGTCCAACGGTATGGCAGGCAGAATCCTTAATCACTGTACCGTCTGGGCAGCAATACCAATTTAGTAAACTGTATAAAAGATGTTTGTAATTCTAAACCGTCTTACCTATTATTAAAAACTGAAGTTGAAACTATTCAAAAACAGAACTATCTTCTTTTTATACAATTTGAGTCAATTCTTATGAGAGTACTGTGAAATACTTCAATTTTTTGTTTATTTTTATTCAAAACGGGTTTCAAAAAAGGACAATTGCATTATTTATAAAACGAAAAAAAAAACTTTCTCCGGAAAAATAATCCAGGTAAAAAACTTCGTTTTAAAATTAAGACTTCTTCACTTTTGTCATTTATTAATAAAAATGAAATTTTCATTATCATTAATGCTAACTATTTAAAAAAACAGAAGTGTCAGTATTACCTTATAAGGTATTTCTACCACCTTCTTCGCATGCCTTCGCGGTGTAGTGGTCAGCACGTTGTGCGCGTACTCCAGGGGTTCGTGGTTCGAGTCCCAGCGAAGGCTTTGCTCGTTTTTCATGACTCCTGCTTTAAAAAAATACCTAATGTCTCTACAAGGTGGTGGATGATGATTCTCCACCACCGGGATTTGGCGATTGGGTTCCCTGGATCCCAATCGCCCTTCAAAAGGGGGAATTTATAAGGTATCTCTCCCACCTTCTTTGCATTCAAGTCATGCAAAACAAGTTTTTACGGTTGATCACGGATGCCCATTACTTTGTGTCTAACGATATGTTACACAGGGATTTAAGGATTGAAACTGTCAAAGATTATCTTCTTCGAATTAATGACAAGTTCTTCAACAAGGCTCTCACTTGCCCACACCTCGAGAAATTCAACACCCTTGACTATGAAATTCTCATTGAGGGCAGATATATCAGGCCTTATGCGGCACATATATGCGATTTGAACTTCCCCACTTAAAGCACATGACACTAACTATTGCTGGCTACTTATTCATCTGTATTTTCACTAATTTTGCGTATTTGTATTTTATCCTTGCATATTTGTATTTCATTATGTTTTGTATTCTATATTTGCGTTCGTATTTAATTTGATGTTATGTGTATTATATTTCTTGCGCTCTAGGCCATTTGTCAGGATTTTGCG
Source organism: Stegodyphus mimosarum (assembly GCA_000611955.2). Taxonomy (NCBI): domain Eukaryota; kingdom Metazoa; phylum Arthropoda; class Arachnida; order Araneae; family Eresidae; genus Stegodyphus; species Stegodyphus mimosarum. The sequence goes on along the minus strand of KK113676.1, from coordinate 162,994 downwards.
TTTTCTCTCTCCTTGTCGCTGCGCTAATTGCGGTCTGTTTTTGGTTTTTCTAAACCTGGTGATGCATGGTCACCCCCCTCCTTTCTTCGTGTATACATTTCAGCTACCCGGACCTACCTACGTCACGTGCCTCTAGGGCAAATTATCAGGAGCCGGACACATCGTGCAATCGCTACGATATTCCTGCAATACCTGCGTGGACTGGACTGGACTGGATTCTTCGCTTGCCTTCGAGGTGTAGTGACCGCGTATTCCAAAGGTCCGTGGTTCGAGTCCCGGCGAAAGCATTGCTCAGTTTTCAATCTGTGTTGCTTTAAAAATACCTAACTCTACAACCTCTAAAATATTTTATAAATTAGGAAAATTCTAAGGCAGAATTCACTATCTTTTTTCATTCAATATACATCAGTCGAGTAATTTTCAGCTAAACGCATATTTAAAGGATATGAACATATTGATATCACTGAGAATTATTGATTCAAAAATGAGTCTACATGTTACCGGCAACGTATGAAAGCCGTTATTCTATAGAATACGTAGGCATTTTATAGAATATTAAAAACTGATTGTTCACTTCTTTTGTACAGGGAGCAGACACTTTGACTCCACACTTAGAAAAATTTAACACGACCACTTCAGACAACACTTTTATTTCTACTCACTAATATATTACAGATAAAACTAGAAGGTTTATACAGCGCCCTCTCTCGGTGGGCAGTGGATGTCGTAACACACTGGGCCCCCATGACCCTGTCATCAGCTTAACTAGAAATTAAACAAACTGAAATATAAATGCAAACATTAAATTAAGCAAACTGTAAATATCACACATAAATAAATGAAAGAAATAAATCAAAGCAATCAGTCATTCACAGGAAGTCGGACCAGTTTATGGATTGGTCTCTTCATTTCACCTGAAACAGTTTTTAAGTTCACTGACCTTACTCTATTGTCAGTTCCTCTATAAGTATGAATTACTCTTCCCATTTTCCACTTAAGTGGCGGCAAGTTTTCATCCTTGATTAGCACTAAATCATTCACACGTAAATCGGCACTGGGGAGTTTCCACTTGTTGCGCACTTGCAACTGAGTCAAATAGTCCTCTGACCACGATTTCCAAAACGATTGGGTAATCTGTGTGACTAATTTCCACCGCTCACGAATGGGAATTTTCTCATTTGTAACATCAGATTCAGGAACACTTTTTAACTCGGAACCGATAATGAAGTGACCCGGTGTAATGACAGAAAAATCATTTGGGTCCTCAGAAGCAGCCACTAAAGGACGGGAGTTAAGTATGGCTTCAATCTCCACCAGACACGTTGAAAATTCTTCTTGTGAGAGGATCTGCGATCCTATAACACGTCTCATGTGAAACTTCATGGATTTAACGGCAGCCTCCCATAGGCCTCCAAAATGAGGGGCTGATGGAACATTCATTGTCCATTTAATGCCTTCATTGGTCAAATAAGTACCAAGGGCTTCTATCGTACAAGCTTTTAAATAATTCTTTGCACCGATAAAATTTGTTCCACAATCACTGAATATTTCAGCTGGCTTTCCACGTCGTCCGATGAATCGTTTCAAAGCTCCAATACATGCCTGAGCACTAAGATCACTAACAAGTTCTAAATGGACGGCTTTCGTTGCGAAACATACAAACACACACACGTACATTTTCAGTGGTTTAACGCCTCTTCCACGTCTAGGGCTGATCAAAAATGGTCCTGAAAAATCAGTACCGGATCTAAGAAATGGTCTTCCAGGATTCACTCTCGCAGAAGGTAAATCAGCCATCACTTGTTTCGAAAGCTCAGAGCAAAATCTGGCACAGATAACGCACCTTTTTATTTCTCTGCGTATTGCAGCCTTTGCTCCTATAATCCAATATTTTTGTTTCATCGCAGAGTTAACTAATTGTACTCCTCCATGCATGTAAGTAAGATGATAAAATTTCACTAATAATTTTGTAACGGGATGATTCTTAGGTAATATTATTTGATGTTTCACAGACTCTGGTAAGCTGGCATTTCTTAAACGTCCTCCTACACGTAGTAAGCCACTATTGTCCAAGAACGGATTTAGAGAAATTAAAGAACCTTTCTTTAACACTCTCGCTTTCTCTAAAGTAGATATTTCCTTTTTATAGTCAGTTCTTTGGACTAGTTTGATTATAATATCATGCGCTTCTTTTAGTTCACTTGTTTCTAAGAAGGGAGTCAAAATCCTATCCCCCCTCACATTTCTTATAAACCTTAAACACCAAGCGACAACTCTCTGCAACTTGCTCCAAACTGAAAATTTGTTCCAAAGCTGCTCAACTAACTCCAACTGCACTACAAAACATTTGACAGAATTTTTCCGTTGCTCTGTTAGTATTTCCGCATTGTCCACATTCGGTAACTCTCTAACCCGTTGGTTAGGCCAACTCTCAAAACTTTTCCGAAGCCAAATTGGACCTGACCACCATTTCTCATGAAGCACCAACTTCTCAGCCGAGATTCCTCTAGTAAGCAAATCCGCGGGATTATCCTCAGACGGACAATAGTACCAATCACTCGGACTCGATCGATCCTGAATTTCCACAACCCGGTTGGCAACGAACTGTTTCCATCTCTTCGCACTTCCCTTCACCCAATACAATGCAATACAAGAATCACTCCAAAACACTATTCTTCCAATTTTATCCTTGAAAACACTCTTAAGGTAATTTCCCACTCTAGCACCTATCACCATGGCCATCAGTTCCAACCGCGGCAGCGTTAGTTTCTTTAAAGGTGACACTCTACTCTTCGACATTATAAAGGACACTCTGTAATTCGCATTATTCTCACAATATCTAAAATAAACAACTGTTCCGTAAGCACTTGGTGAAGCGTCGCAAAACACATGTACTTCCGCTTGCTCATTCTTGCAACCCAGGAAACAATATCTCGGAATAGTAACGTCTATTAATTTTCCAGTTCCGCTACACCACATTATCCACTTTTGCCGCAAGTCCTCTGGCAACTCTTCGTCCCAATCACACGCTCTCTCCCAAATTTCCTGTAACAATAACTTTATACGTATCACAAATGGCGCAATCAAACCAATAGGATCAAAGATTCTTGCAGCTGTCTGCAAAACACATCTTTTAGTGCGTCGCAACGTTTTCCACGAATCCACCAAGCCCTTCACCTCCAACGACAACTCATCTTTATCAGGATTCCAATTCAACCCTAGGACTTTCAGCTGTTGAACTCCCACCATCTCACTATCGCTAAGTCCATGTTCTATCCACAGTTTTTCTAATTCTCTACTGTTCGACCTCAGTTTCCTCAAATTAAATCCACCACTCTTTAATATTGATACAGCATCCGACGACAAGTCAAATGACTCTCTCACACTGTCTCCGCCATAATATAAATCGTCTACGTAAAGTGATGAATTTAACATTTCAAATGACTTAGGTTTACTTCCCTCATATTTTTTTATATGATGCTTTATCGTAGCACTCAAAATGAAAGGGGAACTTTTACATCCAAACGGTAGTCTTTTCATTCTCATAATTTTATATTCTTCATTAGGGTTATCTGAATACCAAAGAAATTTTAAGAACTTTCTATCTCTTTCAGAAATTTTTATCATTAAAAAAGCCTTCTCTATGTCACCACTGAACGCTATTTTGTAATTACGAAATTTTAGAATTACATCAAGAATATTTGGATTTAAATTTGGGCCAGTTTCCAAACAATCGTTCAGGGAAAGATTACCTTTAGATTTTGAACTACAGTTAAAGACAATCCGAACTTTGGTTGTTTCTTTATCTTCTCTAACAACTGCTCTATGAGGCATAAAATACTCATGCTCATCTCTCTCACATTCCTCAATAACTCCATTTTGTTTTTGGTCATTTATTATTTCCCTATACTCATTAGCAACCCAATCATTTGTAGAAAAATTCTTTTCTAACTCCTGAAACCGCTTTTTAGCTAAAAAATAATTGTTTCCTAATTCGTCATAGCTAAATTTCCATAATAAATCAGTTTCATATCTCTCATTCGCGAATTTTAAATTTTTCTCAAACTCATCTATCAACGCTTTATCAACTATATTTAACTCTTCCTTTTCTTTAATTCCTAAAGCATCGAGTTCCCACAATACCTGAACATCTGAAGCGGCTACACAAAAATTCGCTGAAACTGCAGTCTTAACATTTGAACTGTAAACATCTTGACTTCCCTGTAAAGCAAACCCGAAAATCGTTGGCACGCAAGTAATTTCTTGATTTATTTTTTCGAATGTAGAGGCTTCAATAATTTGCCAAAACACGTCTGCACCAATTAATATCTCAATGTTTATATTACTGTCACAGCAGTCGGCTAAAACTAATCCGCGGGACTGCATAATATTTTGTACTTCTTTATTTGGAACAGAAACAGATGCCGCTGTAATGGTATCGGCCACTAACACTTCAATTTGAATACACTGATTAGGGTTATATCTACTAGATAATTTTAATTCTACTACGTCATATAATTTCTCGGTAGGCTTTGCTGAGCCAAAGGAAAAAACTGACAATCTTTCCTTTCTAATTGATTTTAATTTTAAACCATTTGCAAGGGACTTCGTACACCAACTTCTTTCGGAGCCATTATCGCATAAAATGCGCGTTAATTTATTGAATTTTGGTTTATCAACAGAGCTAACGTATACACTGCACGTGAGTAACAGCACCGATGATTTATGTAATGGGCTTGACCTTGACACTGAAGAATTGCATTGAGTTTGATCGGCGTCACCGTTCTCTATTTTCGAAAGGACCTTATTTGGCTTAGGGAAATGAATCATAGGATGATGAGCTTTCCCACAGAAACAATTTCTCGCTCTACACTTTTTTGCATTACACCCCGACGAAAAACATTTAAAACAAAGGTTATTTTGTTTAATAATTTCAACTCGCTCATTTACTGAAACCCTTTTAAAATTAGGACAATTTTGTATCGGGTGGTTTTGATTAGTTTTACACAAAATACATGTTTGATCTTTTGCTCCAGATACATATACATTAGAAATATTTTTGTAATTATAATTACGATACTTACTAACATTATTTCCATCGCCTCTTTTATTATCGTTACTTGAAAATGATTTTGCAAAAAGGGATTCTGGTTTTTGTTTACCTTTTGATGACAAATAAATATCGCATTCACGACCTAAAGTTTGGGGTTCGAACCATGTCTCTCCCTGTTTAACTGCTATATGGGTCTTTAATTCACGATCAAGTTCACTGAATATTTTATCCGAAACCATAAGATCACATAACGATTTAAAATCTTGTACCTTTCTCAACTGACAATAATATCCAAAATTTGCACTTGATGCGAACTGTACAAAGCTCTCAGATGACAATTTTTGCGTAGTACGAAAACAATTTAAACACTCTTGAGGGGTTGGCTGAAATTCCTTTAAAATTATAGACTTTAGTTTATCGTAATTATTAATATCTTCTTCCTTCACATATACCATTAAATTAGTGACCTTCTCTCCCAAAATATTTAATAGGATTTCTGCTTTTAAATCTTCAGGTACTTGTTTTGTCCTAAAAGCCCGTTCAATTGATTGGAAAAAGAGATTAAAGGATTCTGCTTTGGTAGGTACCGAAATTGTTAATGTTTTTACACTTTTAATTAGATTTTCCATATTTCTGTTTGAGGTGTCCGTTTCAAGATTTTGATTTTGTAGCAAGACATTTCTAGTGTTAGCTAAAGCTAATTCCGCCTCTAACTGAGAAAGTTTTATTTTCTCTAACTCTAATCTAGTTTCGTTTTCCGATTTTTGTTTCTCACTTTGTATTTTCTTTTCCTCTAGAATATTATCAATAACATTTTGCACAAATTCAGCATCACTTGCATAAACTTCAGAACTTTCTATTAAGGTTTTCAAAGTAACTATTTTCGCCCCGCTTGGAATTACTAATCCTAACTCCTCCGCCACGAGCATCAACTCGTCTTTTTTTAATGACTTAAGTGACTTCAGACTCATCTTAATTCAAAGAAAAGTATAATAACCCTGAATTGACAATTAGAACACAATGAGCACAAAACAAAAAGAACACATCAAACTCAACAAAGACACTATCAACTCAAATTATCAAGTAAAACACCTCAGTATACAACATTAATAAACAGGATTTCTCACTAAACGTTATTTCTAAAAAACCGAAATTGCTACTCACCACAAATTAAACAATGAAACCATCATTTTCACTTTCGATTTTCGCACAACACACATCTCCAAATCACCAGAGAATTTTTTACGCAAAATTTGACGATACACATGATCACCACCTTATTCTCACCTAACCCCACTTCTGACACCAAAACTTATGTTCACTTCTTTTGTACAGGGAGCAGACACTTTGACTCCACACTTAGAAAAATTTAACACGACCACTTCAGACAACACTTTTATTTCTACTCACTAATATATTACAGATAAAACTAGAAGGTTTATACAGCGCCCTCTCTCGGTGGGCAGTGGATGTCGTAACACTGATGTTGCATGAACGTTTTTTGTGATTTTTCCCGTGTGTAAAGAGCGTACGAGCTAGTTTCCCTTACAGAGTCCTCCACGAAGCCATTCCTCCCCTTAGGTAGATAGCCCCCGGGTGTTTTGCAATAATCGAATAAAGCAAACCAGCCAAACACTATATTTTATGTTTTATATGTCGTTTATGATAACATTCTCGAAAAAATAATAGTAGACCTCCAGAAAGAGATAATAATATGCTGAATTTAAGAAAACTGAAATCTATTATTCTTCAAAAGGGAATTTGTAAACATCATATTATATTATTTGATTACGCTAAATAAATTCGTACTTTATAATTTTTATTCCATGTAATATCACGTTAAGAGAACGTGCTAATGTGTCAATAAAGACATTCAGATGAAAGAAAAAATAAATTGGCATTCTTTTATTTCATTTCAGTTTCAGATAACACATGATATTTCAAAATTTATTTGGATTACTTGCAAATGTATATAACGATTGCAGAAACGAATTATCAATGAGATAAAACGTTAAATTTAAAAATATTCATACTATAAAATTAGCAAAATTTTGTTTCCTTATGTTATTAAAAATTATATAAAAATTAGCATCTAGAATATAAATATTCTACGACTTCGTCTGATCCTGAATAAAAAAAAAAACTGTTAAAAATAATAAGTACTTCTTTTTTCCTGTTTGAGCATTTGCGCAGCGCAATTTTCTTCTTAATGAAAGTATGGAAAAGGTCAGAAATATTTTTAAACTTTTTCTGTATTATTGCCGCATACTGGAGAAAATTATCTGAAGGTTTTTATAATATATATACAGAAAAGCGACTGATCGTAACTAATAACGGCAACAGATTTTATGAACTTCCTTGAATTAAATTCTTTACTTCTACCAATGATGCAGCAATTGAAAAATAATATGGATTGCAGAGTATGATATAAAAATTTTTATAAGTGAAATAAAGCTCTGACTAATAAAATAATCTCAAAGCATCAGGTATGCCTCTTTCGTCATATGTCTTTCACAACTTTTTTACTTATTTCCCAAGACAACGTTTTCATTTTTTTGTAATCTCATTTGCCAGAAAATTGCGCAAGTGCTCAATACTAAAAAGAAATTTCATTTCAAATATTTCAAAACATCTTCTCAAGACTTCTTCTGAAGACTCGTAATGCCATCGACTGTCTTGCCAACTGGCGGATCACAGTTAATTATTTCTCGAAGCATCTGACAAAAATAAACCTGTTATACCGGCTACTGTTACTAGAATCTGCGCAGAGAAACGTGATTTGAATGAAAATTAGAATTTTAGGCATGCAGTTGTCAGTATCGATAAATAAAGGTTTGAATTAAAGTAAGAATTATCACATGATTATACATTATATATTTCAGAAAATGCCACACTGAAACATTTGCATAAGTTCGTAAATCCTCTTAATTAATATTTGTAATGCTTTGATTTATTGGATATTCCTTAACTATTTCTTTAATATTTTATTTCTTTAATATTTCTGCTAAATGGCTGTGAATTATATTCTGGGTAAATATGAAACGCAACGAATATTGCTTTTAAACCATTTTTACTTCCTTGTAGCATTACAAATAATAGGAAGTATTGTAATCGCGAAAAATTTCGGGTATTATATATTAATGAAAATATCCATTTCAACCACTCTCGAAACCATTTGAACTATATTTTGCTGTGACATCTGAACGTACGGACAAAATAAAAGACTCTTTCCAAAAAAGATCATAAAACGGATTTAGAATGGATTCAGAAGAGTTGTTTTCTTGGCATCTGTACGTACGTACGTATGTGCGTATTTTGCGTAACTCAAGAACAAACAACCTTAGAACGTTGAAATTTTGTATATGGGTTTGCTATAACATGTAGTTATGCACCTCGCATTTTTGTTTCAATCGGCTGCACCAATCGTATCTATATATATACGTATTACCTGGCTTGGTGAGCTCAGTTTTTTTATTCTTATATGTTGGTAAACTGAGCATTTTTTGTTTTAAATGTGATTTAATTATGTGTTTTTTATGTTCCGGTTAAGGTTTTTATACCTTTTGCTAATCTGCATGCAATAGTTGTAGAACTATCAACAATTTAAAGGTTTAAGTGGTGAGTTAATCCTAACGAACCGCCATTTGTTTACATTTGAAACTCAGTAGAAGAGTGAATTAAGTCGATTCCTTCTCCTTCAATGTCTTTTTTCCAAGTGGGACCAAAAGTAAACTTTCAGTTTTCTGCACCTAAAAATCTGCCTTCTTGCCCACTGGCCAAATGGCTTGTTTTTACGTACGACTGATGTTTTAATTATAAAAACTGTTTTTTAACTGTTTTAACTGTATTTGGTGTCTTACTTTTGTCTGTATTTTGTAAATTTAATGAGAACATTTTGAGTTTTTATGTATTTTTACTTTGCCTCGAAGTGTGAAACGAATTAATTGAATGAGAAATGAAATTCTCCAATGAAATTCCAGGAAATAAGTTTAAATGAAATGCAGTAAATGTGTATAACTTATTAGGCCATACGAGAAAGTCATGTGGTGTCTACATCAGATTTTTTTCTTTTACATTGTCTTCATTATAGGTTTGAAAGAAAAGAACATTAGTTCTGCTTTTACACGATTTTTTTAGATCTAATGCCGTTCAAAGAGCATTCTTTTTTAGAAACATCTGCGTAAGGATGCAGCTCGTAAAATATATGTCCGTTCAAAAGCGAAAATTTTACGAATTTTCATTTATATTTATGGTTCCTCAATTTATTCATAAGATGTTACTTACATCCAAGAATTTAGACTAATTTTGATTTTGAAAATACACATGCTGAGCGTAAAAATCTTCTAATAAAAACCAACCTCACAAGTTTATTCAGCTTTCTGTTCTAGCTGAAAACCAGACGTTGCGCGTGCTTTACGAAGTATGAAAAGGTTTTATTTAGGGGGATGGGGGTGGTTTTTTCGATAGGTACACAGTGATTTCCCTCCCATTTTGGTTCAAGCAGCTCTATTGTGCAAACTCTTATCAAGATTAAATAAAACTGTTAATTACCAAATTATGTATTAGTTCATATTAATAACTCGTTTCTTTTCAATAGACCTGCATCTTCCTTCGTGGTGCGTTTGGGCTCCCATTACCTGAACAGTGGTGAAGAGTACACCGTCGCCAGTTTGGTCATCCATCACAATCACAGCGGTTCCGATTTTTTCAATGACATCGCTTTGGTAAGACTGGCCAGCGAAGTTTACGTCACTGACAAGATTGCTCCCATATGTTTGCCATTTCCGGAAATGATAAGGGAAAACTTCGTTGGAAGAATGGCAACGGTGGCCGGATGGGGTGACACAGCTTTCAGTAAGTGTTATTCTTCAGTATCATTCTGATTTTCGGCAATCAATTATTTAAAATTTTTGTCTTTATTTCTACTCCATTTTTTTTCAGTTAACTCATACTTCACAAATATCCAAATAAATTAAATCTTTTAACATTATTAATCTCATCCCAAACTGCGTTTTAACACCACAAATAAATGGCTGTGCCGATATTCTTAGGATTACCTGTGTATTTATCATATTTAGTCATTCCGCTACTATGTATATTCGTTTAAATTCATTCTTTCAACTCCTCTTGAAAGCTAGACAAAATCTTAAGTAAAAATGTCTTTAATTGGACTTTGTGGTGAAACAATAAACAGTTAAAGTTACACTGTAGGCAATATAATTCATGATACGTTTTGACATCCACGAAAGGTTACTTTATTTCTTACATAGTCTACTGCTCATTCATAAAGTTCAAACTACAATGCTCAATAATTTAAATAAGATTGCAGATCAGTTTAAAAAATGAGCAAAATACATTCTTAGATGGAGTTAATTTCAACCGCTAAAGCACAAGGCATTTCGGAATAACGGATTGCGCGTTCTCTCACCTTCAGGAACAAATGTTTCCGAGTCACGTTAGTGTTTTATGACCTTAACGCACACAAAATGCATTTCGCCTCCTGTTGAGTAGATTCAAAAGAGTTAATAAAAAGAAGAAAAACAGAAAAACGAATTATTGTATAAATTGCATAGACATTTTATAATGCGAAGATTAAAGTTAAGATTTTTAGCAACAGGTGACCAAAGTCTTATTAATGCCATTAGCTATATGAAGGATGTTGTAAATCCTTGTGTGGTATAATTTTTGAGTAATTACCATTACCAAATAACATTATTTTACACATATCAGGCAATTTATTTCGAGATAATTATTTTGAATAAATATTTAGTTGATGATTATATCTGTTGTTTCTATCTTAGAATAAATTTTTAGTCGATGTGTATAACTTTTTTGAATTTTTATCCGTCACACATCACTTTAGAGCCCCACAATAGTCAGCGGCCGTTTCTGAATTTTGATCTTGACGTATCAACTTACAGCTAATCCACTAATTATTCATAACTAAGAGGTATAAAGCTGTTTACGTCATTCCCAAGGCTTTGTGGACGTCACAGGTGACATCACAAGTTGTTGCTCATGATCACTTGTCTGACAGAGTCAGCCCAAGCCCACGAGAATTCTCGTCTCAAAGAGTTCCAGATTACGTCTGTCGTTGGCAATAGCCTTGAGCACCTAACAGGTGACATTACGATTTGGCTCAGTTCCGCCCCAATTTTGATTCATAGCACCCGGGGGGACGGGTCCGAGGGTCTCCCACTCCTCTTCTCTTCCACCAAACCATATGAGAGGACTTTCGGCTCGCCGCATATTTAGAGTGCCGCTGTGACGCACCGACAATATACATTTACAAACATTCATGCCTTCTTCGGGATTCGAACCCGAGCCCTTCGGCACGGCAGTCAGCGACACTAACCACTATACCGGTTAGGCGGCTTCTAGCTCCTTCCTAATTTTGATGGAGGAATGGGTCCAAGTATTTGCTACCCCTCTTTCGCTACCAACAACCTTTCGACGGGACTTTCGTCTCAACGATATTTTACATACCCTTGCCGCAAAGTTACCATATATTTACAAATATTCATGCTTTCTCTGGGATTCAAACCCTGACCTGCAACGGTGGCCGAAGTGTTCGTATCTTCACAAGAAGAAATATTTTCATTTTTTGACTGAGTGTAAAAACTCAGTATTTTCCCCATCATTTCCAGAGACTAGTTATAAATGTATGCATATTTTACATAAGTTTATCATTCGTGTCATAAAATTTATAATTCAATACTCAGAAACCTCATTTCGGATATAAACTCCTAGGGCATATCTAGTATTTTTTGCCAGAGTGGCTTAATTTGCAATTATCCTTAATTTTGCACTGAAGATTGTGTGAATTATATCAGAGAAAGGACTCTCATAAATCCTCACCTATCCATGCTACTAATTAAAAAAACTATATTTTCTATCTCTCTGAAGCAAATTAGATTTCTTGGATGCGTTTTGCATTCATAAAAATCCTTCAACTTTGGTCAGTAATTTAAAATCTAAATCTGTTTACAGTCATGTTTTCAAGAATTCATTTCCTAACTGCTTTTCGTTCACGTTTTGGATAATAGATGGGGCTAGTGACTTCGCTTTTCTACCATTTAGCTAGAGCCTTCAGCATTTATTCTATGTTATTCTCACGTAGGCACATATTTCCTTTTCGCCGTTATGGGTCCCGCAGCTGACGAAGAGGTTCTATTTAGCCTTCGGAACTATAGTCTTGCAAAATCTTCTTGCGCTGAACCCGTTCATGTTGCCTGTTGTTAGTAATCTCAACGTTCTTTCTTTTGTTTTTGATTGAATAATGAGATCTGTAGTAACGGAAACATTTCTGTTAAAAATTTTTCTCGAACTATTTTCTTATCAGAAGTATATTGCTTGTGCCTTTTCCTTGAGCCTTTAAATTAGCTCTGCTTCTATATTGTATTATGGTAAAGTTTGGAGAGTGTGTTCATAAAAAAAAAAAATTCTTACCTAAATTAACCCCCCCGAGAAAAAAGTCCATTGTTTGCAATGGACTTATGACAATGACTGTGCAATTCTTGAAAACTGTGGGAAACGTCCTCTTTCGTTATCACGTGGAGAAACTCTTTACACAACATTGAATGTCTGAAATATCCAGCCATCGTTCTCCTTTTTGTTGTTTCAGATACGAAAACAAAAAGAACTCTGCTGGAGCAAGATTAGGTAAGTATGATAGATAATCGAGAACTAAAATTCATCTGCAGGCCATAGATTGTTTCTCAGAGGGGACCGAAAATGGCCCACTATTATTATCAACAAATAACCAAGAGGCAGTTTCGGCATAATCTGGATGCACACGACAGATTCTTTGTACTTAAATTGCCTGAGCGTTCTTGTACGTTGTAGAGTCATTATTTTTGAAGCAGAAAACGTGAAAAATGTGCAATGCTCTTACCGGAATTCGAATTCCGGACCTCCCGAATATGCGCAATGTATGCTCACAATTACACCACGGAGGTATGAGGAAAGGCTGTAGAAAATACTTTATAACGTGTTAGCATTCATTGTTGCTCCTTCTGGCTAACCTCATCTTCAATGCTTTCGTCACTACAGGAAGTCGTAACCCTACCATTGCGAGCGGCTTTACGTAGTGAAATGGCTTCCACATCGAAAGCGTTTACACCATTAATAAACACATTATAAAGAGATGGCTTCACCTCCACACGACTTCCTTCCGCCGATTTACCAACTTTGAAATAGAACTAGAAATTTGTTCGTTGTTTCATTTTACAGTCATTGGTACTTACACCGTTGCACGCTGACTTATTACTAATAGAATTCGTAATATCTATTCCTATGTCATACTCAGGTTTTTTTAAACATGTAGTTGGGCATTTTTTCTGGTGGTTCATCGTTCTCCCGCTATCACGCATGCTCATCCTATGATGTCATTCACTGCACCTTATCGCCATGCCTTATAATGAACGAAACTGAAGAGTTACTGAATTAAAAAGTTCATTTATCTCTCAAGAACCTTCCTTAATGTAGGAATGCTTTGTAACTTTAGTAATTGCTTTATATTATACTACTGTTCAAGCATGAAATCCATTATTTCATAGAATACGTAGTTATTTCATGAAAGAAAGGAACAAATTAGCAAATTTGTGTAATAAATTAATAATTCTATGTTTCAGTTAGTTATTTCATAGAATAACGATACACACTCCGTTTAAAGTGCAAAATAATCGGCATGATTTATCCCGCTTGTTAGTGTTAGGTAATATATTGCGATGTACAGGATGATTTTATTTAAGTCCCGGAGTCCGAATGAGAATACATTGTCAGGAATTGCACATTAACCCATTATAAAGTTCTTATATAACAGTAATGATAGTATTAACGAACTGTCAGCAACTCCTCTTCCGGAAAAACCATTTGTTTGACTGTATGACGAAGACCAATTACAAACGTGCTTTAGCTGCAATGAGTACTTCGTCTCAACGTGATAAAGATGTACTGGTTGAAAACATGTGGATAAGTAAATGCCACACCGAAAGCAAATGAGTCAAATGCCACACCGAATAACGCCACAAATAATGTTAAATAAATACCACACCGAATAATTTGTTAAAGATTTTTTTTCCTCCTTACTACGTGTCTTTGTGGTGTTATTGGAAGAACGTCTGGTTGGCCATCGAGAGGGCTGAAGTTCGAATTTCGGCGAAGGCACTGCTGATTTGTCTTATTTCCTGTTCCAAAATCAAACTAATGGCTCTAGATGCTCACAAAAATGCAGTAAAAAATAGTTTGTTCGAAATGTAATGAGCCTGTCGATATATTGTACTTCGAAAACTATGTTTTAAAAAACAAAACTATATGGAAGATCTGTAGATTGTTTTTAATAAACTGGAATATCGTAGAGAGGAAGAAAACTCTGAAGAATGCTTGGAAATTCAAGCTAAGAAGCTAAAAATAATGCCAGATAAATCTCATTCTGAAAGCTCTGCGTGGTCTGCTTACGATCCATCTCCCAGTGTGTGAAGCTAACAGAGGAAGAGGTGACGCTAGATCTATTTTAGCTATTTATGAAAAGTATTGAAAGATGATTTTTTTAAGTTGGGAAAAAGAAATGGCTGCATAAAATAGCTATATTCCCGATCTATGTTCAGCATGATTAAAATCAGAGAAGTCCAAGATATGCAGAAATCTCTCCGGTCTATTGCCTCATCTCAAAATTTAGGTGCTGGTGGAATTTGAAAAAATGTTCATGTAAAACGCAGATTGCCATAAAAAATGGGCTTGTTTTAGAAATAATTTTCATTCTTTTTCAGTTTCCATTTTAGTAATCCATATAGTAAATATTATTTTATTGTATGTTTTACAGTATTTTTACACTGTTTACGTCATTCAAATAAATAATCATTTAAATTGATTATTTCGCACTTAAACTGTCTACTATTAGTTAATTTATCAGTTATTCTATGAAATTACTAATTAAAATGTGGAATTATTAATATTTTACGCAGTCTAACTGAATTTATCAGTTATATCATGAATCAATTATTATTTTATGAAATAACTGAATTACGCACTTTAACGCTAACGTATATATATGATTGCAGGAACCAGTGGTACACGGATTCTGCAACATGTGACCGTTCCCATTGTATCCAGTGAAGAATGTTTTGCTGCTTATTCTAGAGTACGAGGAGCGGCATTTTTGGCCCGAGGGAGTGATCACGTCATTTGTGCTGGCCTCAGAGAAGGAGGAAAAGACGCTTGTTTGGTAAAAATTTTAATTTTTTAAATTAGTAAATCTAAATACATCAAAATGAAACCCTCTCGAGAAGTAACAGAGGGTTACATTTTCATAATGTTTCTAATAAATGCAATTTTTCTTATTTCGTGGACATTTCTGAGTAATTTTTCTTTTAAATGAAAAAAGTTGTGTACAAAGATCACTGTTATTTATCTTTAAGTTGTATGAAAAGAATGATAAATGTATATGCAAAAGTCACAAATGGCCTGTGTTTTATTCAAGACACTGAAAAAGACTGTACTATAAGTAGAGTTGAATTTCTTGGGCTTGTTCTTATGTTACTGTCAGACAAGTCAAATAAGTCACAACACTTTTTGTGATTTTTCTAATGGTATACGGTAATTTATTTATTGTAACATATAGATAACAGTGTTATTGCTAACCACACAAAGCTTATTGTTTAATTTTGTTAAAGACTAATAAAAAGAAATTCAAGAAAACTTTCACATTATATTATAAGTAATTTGGGAGGAAAAAAAGGAGGAGTAACAGTTTGAATTTCAAGATTTAACTTGGATTCGCTCCATAAAAATAGAAAAAAATGGGAAAAAAAAAAAAACTTGCTTGTTTTGAAAAATTTCGGGTATCGTATTTCAGAGAAAATATCCACTTTTACTGCTCTCATATCTTTTTTCCGAAAGGAATTGTGAAATGGATTTAAAATGGATTCAGAAGGGATTTTTTCGTCGCATCTGTACGTACGTATGTACTCAAAAACGATTAGCCGTAGAACGTTGAAATTTTATATATAGGTCTACTATAACATCTAGTTGTGCCTCTCCCTTTTTTACTGCAATTGGCCGCACAAAACATCTGTATATATACTGTATAAATGGCCACTCTCTTATCTGGCTGGGTGAGCTCTGAATTTTTAATTCTTACATATTGGTAAATTGCGCATCTTGCCTTTAAAAAAGATTGATTTATGTTCTGGTTAAGGGCTTTATCCCTTTAATTAATATACATGCAATAGTTGTAAAATGTGCAGTTTAAGTGCGCTGGACCTAATCAGGTTGCGATTTGTTTACAATTGGAACTTTTAATAGAATAATAAATGTAGGTAGTTGGTTCACCAACTCTAGTGGCTTTTTTCAGAGCGGGACGAAAAGTTCATTTTCAGTTTTGTGCACCGAAAACACTGTCCTCCTGCACGTCGACCGAATTGCTTGTTTTTGCTTAGAAACTCTAATTTTAATTTAAAAAATTTTTTAACGTTTTTAATTATATTCGTGTTTTAGGTTTTTCTATATTTTACAATTTTTAATGAGGATGTTTTGAATTTCTATGTATTTTTGCCTTGTCGCGAAAGGAGAACTGAATTGACCGAATGAGAAATAAATCATTTTTGAAATTCGATGTTTAAAGGATTTCAATGTTCGAGAATGTTTAAGCATATCCTACGATGTTTAAATGAAAAGCAGAAAATAAATTTGTATAATTTGATAGGTCATAAAAGAAAGTCGTTTGGTATCCATCCACAACAAATGTTTGTTTTTTCAGATATCTGTCAATAAACTTTTAAATACGTAGATACACAGATTTTTTAATTTGAGCCATACGACTGGAGAATTCCAGTCAGGTGGGCCGGAGGGCTGCGCCCCATTACTATACTACACAGATTTATTCTTAATTCTTAATTATTATATCATTTTCTGTTCTTCAAAATTCTGAAAATATGAGGTGAAAATGCTCATTTCTTATTCCATGATTTCTGTTTAAAGTTATTTAAAGTTTTTAGAAAATAATCATTAATCATAAAATGGTTTAATTTATTTCTTAAAAACTGCTGTGTTAGTTTAATGACGCACAGTCATAGAAATTTTACGAAATTTCACTACTACATGCTTCAGATTGTGACTTTATCTTATT
>KK113676.1:116561-145727 GCA_000611955.2 Stegodyphus mimosarum | reverse complement strand
AGTTGTAGGCGATAGTTTATATATAGTAGAATATATAGTAGTAGTATAGTAGGCGATCAGTTTTTAATGCTTTATGGTTTAACAATAAGTGTCTGGAAATTAGATTTTGCTAACAGTTTATGGGAAATTCTAAAACGCTTTCATTCAGTATGGCCATTTTCATCTCCACATCTAATTCATATTCATGAAACAGAATTGACATGAACGAAAAAAATATTCAGGAGGAAAACTCAAGCTCTGAATAATGTCGAAATATCTTTTAGTTATGAAAGCAAATTATCTAGGCCTAATTAGTATGCTTCCTTTACTACACAGGTTCTCAGATTTCCTGACATGATAACAAGGCAAATTCGGACAAATCGTATGCTAGTTAAATAACTGCAAAATTCATATTCAAGAAGCAGTTATATCGCTAAGGTTTATGCAGTCTCTACCAACAAAAAAGCGATAATTTTATTTTGCTGAGGTTTATAAAATTTTCGAAACTGAGTTCGGTTTCATATTTTGCATTCTATCACAGATTTCAGTTTTAATCTTATGAAAGAATACATGTGATATTACTTGGTTATGTGGAAAAAGTACATTTTCTGATTAAAATGAATCTATATGTATATATATATATATATATATAGAGAGAGAGAGAGAGAGAGAGATAGAAGTATAAGTATAGTAAGATATAAGAAAACTAAAATGGTTAGTGCTTTAAAAACTAATTGGCGATCTCAAAATTAACATTCTAAATTTGGTGATCTCCCCCTGAATTCATCTGTTCTCCCGAATTCGAGAGTTTTCGACGTTACGTAACGCTGCTTGAAAAGTGCAAACCAAAACTAATATTGGCCAATCATAGCAGTCTCTAGAATCGCACCTTCTTCACTGTATAAATTATCTGCTTCTTCATTCTAAGAATCAATGTAAATAGCAATTTATCATCTTTCATTATGATTGAATCATAGAAATGTATCGGATTTCATTATGATTGGATAAACATCTATGGAGATGAATTTATATGTGTGAAAATAGAGATTGGAACTTCTTCAAGTTCACGTTTTGAAATCTTCATCTGCAAGCCCGTTCCTCCTTCTGTGCTCATCGAAATCATCACAATATAATATATATATATATAATACTAAATACATAAAGAAACTTAACAGGCAAAAATAAAATGAAAATTTTTTAAACCCGGCCTGCGCTAAAGCTGCCGGATTGAAGTAAAATAAACAAAGTATCTAAAGTTAAAAGCATGGAGTCAAAGCAAGGCGTTTCCTCAACATTATTAATAATTGCATCCTAGTAAAACATAAAATCAAACCTTTTCAAAATAAAAATTGGTTGTTTCGCGACCGCACCCACATTTGACATCCCCGCACACAAAGTTTAACAGGATAGAATTTTTTGAACGCATGTTTAAATACTTTGTTCTGCTATTGCACACTTTGAACCTTATGGCATATTTTTCCAAGAACTACCATCTTCGGCGTTTTCAGAGCCACTATGAATTCTACAAGAAACTCAATTTGGTCATCTGAAGAATTCAGTAAATTTTTGTTTGAAGGGCATCATATGATTTCAGTAAATTTGGATTTTTTCAATTTTGTATTTTGTATAGTGAGGTTCTTTCAATTTTGTTTTTATTAAACTTTCAGTTTTGGGGCCGAAATAGGCTGTGCTTTGATTTTATTATTTATGCAATCTCTATGAAAAGTTATTCGTTTTCTAGGAATTAAAAGTTTAGTTTAACATAATTGGGGACCGCCCATTTTTGCAATATTGTTTAAATGACTATTTGATTTAAAGTATACTTTTATTGTGATCTATCTTTATATTTGACTTCGAATTTCGGATTTGCATATATTGTTTTTAGTTTTTTTTTTTTTTTTTTTTTTTTTTTTTCGAATTGTCATTTTACAATATGTAATATTTTGGTTTTCTTGGAGTCAGTTTGAAACAATGTTTAATTCTTTTTTTAAAGTGCTTCGAAGGCGTGTAAGGAAAATCCTGGTACATTTGAGATTCACCGCTTTCAGTTTTATATCAGTTTTTATGTAATATAAATGTGTCTTTTTTCGGTTTTTGATCTTAAATTTATCGGGAGAACGAAACACGTTTTCGAAGCATATTAATCAACTTTTATGAAGCTTTCATTCATTTTCTCCTGGTGAGTTCTGAATTAAAATTTCAATAAAGGGAGATTAATTTTTACATCTTTATTATCTTGTATATATTTTCTCTTTTTGCATTTTTAGTTTTCTAGTTTGTACTACTATGATCCTTTATTTTGAAATAGTTTGATTTTATGTTTTACCCCTTTACAAGGATGCAATTATTAGTATTGTTGAGGAATCGCCTCGCTTTGACTCCAATTTACTTTTAGCTTTAGATGCTTTAAGTTTATATAATGTTAAAGATATAGTATAAAGAATAAACTATATATGATAAAGAATATTATTGTATTATATATACACACAGTCACAGACGTCCACATTCACCCATTAAAATAGAAGTTTATCAAAACACATGATTTTCAACTTAAATTTTGTTAACTGTCGTGTTACTCCTATAAAAATATTTCTCCTGAAATAACAGTTTAATAAGTTAAATAAAAATGTTATACGCAGATATGCTGAAACCAGCACGTTACGAAAGTCAGCATGCAGCTTACTGCCTCTTAACTAAATTTGCATATGCGGCTATTTCCTCCGTTTTGGATTTATAAGAAAACCTCAGTCAAGCGTGAAATTCAAAATCTTGGTTCTCTTTTCCAAAGTGATCGTAGTGTGAGAGAAACCTTATTGTAAAATAAAGCCACGAAAAGAAATCTGATAGAGAAACAGGTAAAATTGTTGCGAAAATCGTACATCTGAACAGATTATAATTAAAAGGCAAAAGTAAAAGGAATTGCGCTCAGCGAAGTGGTTCTCCAAGGAAAGTTAGTCATCGTCATGCAGACTCTTGTAAAAAAAGATCCAAAAGTGAGGATTCCAAAATTAACTGAACATCTAACGGTATTGAACGACGGTGAATGGATAAAAAGTCAGTCAATAAACCTTGGAATCCTTCGATCAGCGCGATTTAATGGCAGAGCTCTCAGAAGAAAACACCTGATCTCAATATCGATAAAACGACTAAATTTTTCAAATAAATACCTCAGAAAGATTTTGAGTTTTGGAAAGCAGTACTATTTACTGAAGGAAGTTTCAAAGTAGTCTGCAATCATCTGTTGAAAAATTAAGACCAGGAAGCAGTTGGTTCGTTCAACGGGACAATGACCCCAACCCATACTGGTAAGATTGTCAGAAAATGCCTCCTGTGTGAAGTACCTAAAGAACTATTCTCACCGTCCTAATCACCAGGTTTAAACCCTATGCAACATATATGGGATGAATATGATCAACGAATAGACCAGTATAGTGTTAAAAAAAAAATCTCAAAGCAGCAACTGAAGGAACCTGCAACAAAAAACCTTAACCGGAAGATAAGAACAACATAATTCAATCATGTTTAAAGCAAAAAATTGACAATTAACAAACGTATAAGAATAAAGAAACTGAGCTCACTCAGCCGAGTAATAGAGTGGATATACATATATTTACATACTTTGGGCGTGGCCGATTGCAACAAAAATAGGAGGTACACATCTACATGTTATAGCAGTCCTATATACAAAAGTTCAAAGTTCTGAGTCTACTCGTTTTTGAGTTATGCGAGATACATAATGAATTTGTATACATACGTACGTGCGCAGAGACACCACGAAATAGACGTTCTTCAGAATCCATTTTAAATCAGTTTCATAATTTTTTTTTGGGGGGAAGAGTCCTCTTTTCAGTCCTTACTTACGGATATCACGCAAAAACATCATTAAATTGCATTCGATAGCAGTCGAAATGGATATTTTCGTTAAAATATGATACCGAAATTTTTCGCGATTAAAATACTTCCTTTTTACTTCGTACAAGGAAGTAAAAAGATTAAAAGAATTATTAACTACATTGACCTTTGTATATTACAACTGAGTAGTTCTTTCATTTCTTAAATGTGAAAGTTCTATAATTTTATTGCCATTTGTTTTCGATGGCAGACGTTTTCGATTACGAAGAACCAAAACTGAAAAAGTAATTTTGTGCGAGAAACATTCTTTAACTTGCAGAAGTATTGGCAATAGTGTGTATAATTATCTCCAGTTTTGCTTTTTTATTAATTAATTTATTTTTTAATTATAGGGAGATTCTGGTGGTCCTTTAATGCTGAAGAGTGCTGATGACAGATGGATTGTTATCGGTATAGTTTCCTTGGGCTATAAATGTGCGGAACCAGGGTATCCTGGCGTTTACACCAGAGTCACTCATTACATGTCCTGGATTCAGACCAACATGAAGCGCTACTGATAAACTTGTGTACATATGCATTTATTGTTAGTGTTCATACATGTTTTCTTATTCCTTTTACTTCACTGTTTCATCTAATTTCACGTACAAATTCAAAATCGAAATTTAAAGACCACTCATTTTGAGCATTTTGAAGAGACAAATGTGCGTAAACGAACCTAATGAACAATTTTTGTTTGTTCACATGTAGTATTATTATATTGCTCGCAATTAACTGGTACCGTATTTTCATATTATTTTTTTTAAGATTAGTTTTAAACATTTGTTAGTTCGAGATAATAACAGAAAAAGATTTATTTTTTAGAACATCTCTAAAAACTACACATTTAATGAAAACTATTTTTGCTATATTCTGCTGATAATATTGCTAAAGGTTTTAGAATTAAATGAATTAAAAATATTTATAGCTGAAAATAATGAACAATTGGATTACTGATTGTAGTCTTTTATGCCACATTTTAATTTTGAATTCGTGTAATTAACTTTATACTAGCAAATATAATGAGAAATTGTTAATTAAATTCAATTACTGACATAACGGGCAAATTACTTATTAAAATTTGCCCGTTATGTCAGTAATTGAATTTAATTAACAATTTAATTAACAATTCATATGTCATAAAATTTTCCAGCATTTTGTATATTAAAATAGACTTCTCATATCATTTTTTTAAAAAAAAGTTTCTAAGAAGCAAAAAAAAAAGTTTCTAAGAAGAATGTAAGTGTTTTATTATTTTAATCTATGACATGGTGCTTATTTAATAATCCAAATTTGTATTTTAAATTGCTAAAATATGTTTTCTTTTCCTATGTTGATACCGTTTAGCAAACTTCCTGTAAATATCGATAGTTTGGGAATATTTTTTGAAAAGAAGGCGCGAAAAGAACCAACTTGCACATGCTAACCAACTTTTACATTTTCATCCATAATGAAAAAATCACCAAATTGCACCAAGATGGCTGCGATAGGACGTAAGTACCGTATAGAGCAACATAAGATTAATGCCGTTGCTTTCTATGAGAAGAGATTGTAATACCATATTTTATTGCTTATCCCCCCCCATTTTCCTGCTAAATTTGCCGCTTGAAGACCTGGAGAAGCATACCATTTCTGAAGACATGGTTTATACGATAAACATAGCACATGAAAAGGCACACAAATAAAGGCACACTAATATTAATATATTATGTGTTTTAAAATACTCATCAATTTCAACAACATTATTTTTAATTACACAAAATAATTTTCTATTTGCTCACGCATTTTACATTGTTACCATATATAAGAAAGTTTCTAAATCACCTGCTGAAAAATACGTGAGGGGGAGAAATATGCAAGTAAATACGGAATTAAATAATAAAAGGGAACTAAAATGTTAAAAGTGAAGAAATTCTGGTATACTTTCCAGCGAGTACTTTCGCAACAAATGTTTTAACATAACTTAATGCACTTTATATTTTTTATTTAGATAATTTTAATCGCTATTTCCCCAAATCGTAATGTTCTGCATTTTACAAAGACATCATCTACGATGAATAACTTCAAAATTACATCAACTATTATATACATTAACTATATTTATTATTATATAATGATTCAAACGGTTCTTTTACTGAATAAATAACAACATTGATATAGAAATAACAACTTTGTGAAAAGTTAATAAAATCATTGTTAAACAAATAAAGAGTTATTACTTTAAAATTTTACTTTTGAGAATACAAATACATTTATTAATCTCATTACTACCTTATCATATTTTATTAGATATTAACCAACAGTGATTTCATTAATAATAAATTTAAATTATACTGTATTTCGATTTTATTAGGATTTGTAATTGTGATTTTTTTTTACAGTTTTGTATTTTGTTCATTAATTAGTATGAAATAAAGCAATCTGAAAAACTGGTTTGATTTGAAACTTCTTTTTTCTAAGTACCTCTCTTTTAAATTTAAAAAATCGAGTCTATTAAATTTCATGACTGAAAGGTTAAATTTGTTTTATTCCCCCAGGCAGTTATTTCCTTTCAGATAAAAAAAAGGAATTTTATTTACTAAGATCTGGCATAATACAAAACAACTGTAAATTAATTAAACGTGACATGATATAAAAAGCGCAAAATCATTGCTTCATGCTTCTCAAAACTACCGCATTACTCTTCACTTAATGTTAAGCAGGGAATACTTGAAAAAATTGTGATGTCAAATTTGTTCTTACAGGGTGTCCAGCAAAAGAGTTCCTGATTTTAAAACTATAAATCTCGAAAACAAAGATGATAGAAGAGTGCAACAAGCGAAATAGTTATTGTGAAAGCTGTAAGATTGTTTTACAGAAGTTTGGAAGTAATAGTTACAAAAACTGCCAAGAGATGGTGCTTACCCCGTACAGCCTGTACGTTCGTTAAATAAACGTAATGTCATTGCAAAGCTTGTGATGCAAAGCTTGTATAGGCCTAATCCATTTCGGATAAGTTCACTGTAACTGTGATATGATTGCACTGTGATTGTGATATTCTATAATTTTGCAATCATATCGCAATTTTTTCGAAATGTCCACCGCTCTCAGTGCAGGGGTGGCGCAAACAAACATTGAAATTTGCTCTCATATCCTACAGTGTTTCAAGGGAAATGGATTCCGATGCCACATGGGTCAACAATTCAAGCTCGTGCAGCGTGGTCAACGGACCTGTATGTAAAGAAGGAAAGGCTCCATAGACGTAATGTAAACCACTTTGTCTGCAACGCCGCTACAAAGAAAAGGGAACATTCGCCAAGGGATTTGGCGACGGAATCTGTTGGCGAGAATTTCCCCTCTGTGATATGCCGGTTCTTTGGTACCTAGCCGACATTTTCCCCCTCCGCAACGTGTATAGGAAATTGAGGAACACGGGTTAAGATGAATCGTTCTTTGACTTGTCGCGATAATTTAAACTCGGAAATGATGAAATATTAGGTGAAGTTTCACTTTCACTGGCTGTTGAACTTCCATTGTCCATATCGCTACTTGAAACCAAAGAACCTATTCTTTGTTTAAATTCTTGCTAAACGTAACGGTCGAACCTGTCCAAACTAACTTCGACATTCAGCTTCGAGCTTTGGCGCTTTTTGGCGACAGATATTTCACACATGCGCAGTTGTTTCCCTTTTCTTTGGAAGGGAGCCACTTCTGCTTCTGCGAAGTTTTCCTTCTTAACAGTACATATTCTTTGGCGTGGTGGGATGCTTTTCATAAGCAGTATCTTTCAATGTTCCCCACAAAAAGCAGTCATAATGAGTCAGATTGGGTGAATATGAAAGCCAATCCATGTTTGCACCAATAAATTTGGAATAATCCAACGCAATGTTCTCGAAATATGCATCAAGAAAGCGAAACGCCTGTGCGATGTGTTCGGAAATACAGCTTGCATAAAAGAGTCGGTGCCTGATCGATCCTCCAATGCCAGTTGTGGGGCGAAAACTTTTTCCAAAATTGCAACGAAACGTTCACTAGGGGTTGGTTCTCGTATGAAAAAAGGACCAATAATGCCTCTCTGAAAACCCTCCATGCAGCCAGCCCGTTCGCAGCACTCGAACGTCGTACCAAACTACCAGTGTTCAGCGACTTTACCACTCTGCCGCTACTGAGCAACAATTACAATGTGATTCATTTCTTCACATTTGCAGCTAATGAAAGTGTTGCTTATTCTCGCGTATTTAAAACGCTTCATTTGTAAACTAGCTATTGAGATCATCACAATGGTAAACGAAAGAACATCTGTGTAAATATTTTTTCTCATTTTTGAATTTTAATGTCCTAGCAGATAGTATGTTCATGCATTCTAAAATGCAAAATACATCGAATGACACTGCTACAATCTCACTAAGCTCAAGATAAAAATAACATAAGACAAGAGAAACGTGTGTTAATTAAAATGCTCTTATGAACATTTTTAGAAAATACAAATTTAAAGGCTGAGTTATTGAAGAAATTAACTGTAACAAAATCAAATTATGCCTTCGTAAAAGACTTACTTCATCAATTTATTCAGTAGTCTGAAATTTACCCAGCTATACCAGCTACCGTAAAGGAATGTCAATGTTTACTTTGCTGAATAGTTTTAATAATCGATATGTGTTTAATTAAATATTTTTTATATCTACAGTTTAATTAAATATTTTTAAAAGCAAATTCTCTTACACACCCACATACCTAGACAGTTTTTCTTTATTTGAAAACGTTTGCGGCCGCATTCTCCATTTCAACATATTCTAAAATAAAAATCAATTCTTTTTGTCTTGCCATCTCTTGTGGCGACATTTAGAATTCATGGAGCAAAAAATATTAAACGCGAACTGTGACCTCGCTGAGATTCGAGCCATGGATATTTCTACTACTAGCTACAAGTGCTATCACATACACCACGAAAGCGCTTTTGGGAGAATACAATAATTCCTTATATTCTTACCCAGTTAAAGGGTGAATGAGGAGAGGCATGTAACCCAATCGAACAAGTGGTGAGAAGCTGTCGTCAAGCCCATTTCGTATTAGAACCCACCATAGGGACATTATTAACATTTCCGAAGTCGAGCAGCGTCCAAAATCAACTACGCTTTCTAGATTTGAAGCACAGATCTTCTAGTTGCCAAATGGAGATCACTAACGCGACAGCAACCACGAAGGAAATATGATAATTCCGCATATGTTTTCATCACAAGAGATAAATTGATATTGCTACCATGTTCTCATGGCATTATTTATGATGTTTCATCAAGTCTATTTTATCATTACTGCTGTTTCCTTCCCCCCAAAAAAATTCTTTAAATGAAATTCTTGCTTACTATGTTACAAAATTTGAACGTTAAGAAATAATACCCAAATCCATTCAAAAAATTGTGATGCTCAACTGAGAATTCTTTTTTTTTTTTTTTATTTCAGATGTCAAACAAAATAACATAATACGTAAAGAAAATGCATAAACGAAAGGAACCAGTGTAGAGACATTAGGTTATTTAGAAGCAGAAGGGTCGCCCATTCACCAAATTCTGGTGGTAAAGAATCATCATCCACCACCTTTTTTTTTAGTTCGGGCGCTAATGTAGAGCAATTATATATTTTTTGATGCAGGGAAGATGAAAAATGAGCATGCCCTCGCCTTGATTCGAACCGCGGATATCTCGAATACGCGCCAGGCGTGCTGACCACTACACCACGAAGGCGGGACAAACACCTTGTAACAGATGCAAAGTCTCAGATCTTCAACGAATTGCAAGGCACCGCATAATCCATAACGCAGTGTTTCTTAGTGGGCAAGTTGGGCTTGGCAGAATATCAATGCGAAACAGGTGCACCCCCAAGCAATCATGGCAATTTTTTAATTAACTAACATAGCGATAATTCGAGAGAGCCA
This sequence comes from Stegodyphus mimosarum, assembly GCA_000611955.2. Lineage (NCBI taxonomy): Eukaryota > Metazoa > Arthropoda > Arachnida > Araneae > Eresidae > Stegodyphus > Stegodyphus mimosarum. The sequence goes on along the minus strand of KK113676.1, from coordinate 135,949 downwards.
GTTACCTTAGGATGGATGTCTTTCTGGAGAATTTTCTAACAAAAATGCCTCATATTCATATTGCACTTGAGGAAAAATAAGAAAACCTAATGCAACTAACCATTCGCGAAAAATCTGCTGTGGGGAAAACTGATAGTGTTCAGTAGTTTTATCCGCTTTGCTCCTGGTTGGCACAGAAATTATTGGAAAACGCTTACTCATCACCAGTTTTGTGACTTGGTGGTGTCCTGGTATATACAAAAATTTAAACCAAAATAAAATGACAGTTAACTGGCTAATAACGCTTGCTGAGCCCCAGCCACGTTTTTATTTTTAAAAACAGGGTAGTAATTCAAATTATTTTATATTTCAGTTCTTACATTTCTTTAAACACACAAAACTTGCATTACTTAATAAATATAACACAATAACATCAAGCATAAAAATACGAAATGATTAATGATCAATGATATCAAAGTTCATATTTTGGAGTTAGTATTAAATATTCCTAATTGAATTTTTTAATGATTTCAGTATTATTTTGAGCATTTCGTTTTTTTAAGCAGAAAGCATTACAGAAATTTAAAAAAGAAATTATGTTGTTTGCTACTGATTTTGTATTCTTTGCGAGTACTTTCTTAAAAGCAACTAACATAAATAGCATTTCTGAAGGATTTCTTAAGTTGCATAATACTCAACAGATGGCAGCACTGAATATCTTAAAGGTCTTATCGGGACTGGAATCAGAAGTGCGCTTACTTGTCACATGTATGTATGCATGTCTTTTATGTATGCTTGTATATAAGTACGTACATATGCATATATACATATATATCCATACACAAATGCATACATACTTACATTTCTGAATCTGGTCTCGATAACAGAAAAGTACCATTTTAAATTCCTAAATTGTTTAAAAAGCATTAGATTCAAAACTTACAGTAACCTAATGTTCAACATCCTATACGACAATTCACATGTTCTTGAAAATAATGAGCCTGCACTCTAAAATAACTTACCAAATACAAAGCTTAAAACTTGATATATTCCTAACGAGAACTGTCTAGATACATTTCGTATTTCAGGAACAACTTGAATTTAAGCGCTTAAAAGCATGGCGCTATTTATTTACTCATCTGTTTTTTGAAAAATGATGGTTAATTATGGCATTTCGTTTCCTACTATCAATTTTAGTACTTTGAGAGAAGTCTGAAAGGAAATTTTAACAATCTTCTGTAATTTTCGCCTAACGAGGCGCCAATGAGCGCCAAATATAAATGTTGACGTGAAATATAACTGGATGGCAGCAATCCTAATGATATATGCGACTTTAATGAAAGAAAAAAAGGATTCATTTCAGATTACACAGGAAACGCAGAATTAGTTCTGTTTCCGCGATTCCTCTTTCCGTGTTTTTCAAAATTCTTCCTGTTCTCTCTAAATAGGAGAGCGCAGTCCCCCACCCACAGCTCCTCGGGAGATGTCACGATGAGTCATTAAAAAGAGCTGGGCAGTTTCTTTGGGAATAAATTAGTCTTTGTCAGTCTTCTCTCGAAATTTTTAGTTTCATTCTATTTGTAATTCTGTCGCTGTTATTTTCACATTTTACGTTAATCAATAGGGATGCTTTAGACATTATTGAAAAAAAAAAAAGAAAAAACCTTTAGTCCTGTATAATGGTTATCAGTATGGAATTCAAAATAAAAATAAGGAAAATGCAGTTTATAGGATTCGCGTAAATAAAAGAATTAAAAGCTGCAAGGGCGAAATTAAGACCAAAGAAGTCGTCGTTTTAGAACAAATATTTATTCCAGAAGATTTTATTATAACTCACTTTTATTCAGAATTTCGGAAGAATTCGGCATATTATTTTTACTTTAGGAAACGATCTTTTAGTTCATTGTCAAAATCATCGCACAGTTTGACATCTCTCTCCCGTTTTAAATACAGTATTAGCTTCATTCATTAATAAGTGCATCTGTTTCAGGTAATGATTCATCGCTGCTTCTATGAGTAAAAGAACAGCTTACCTCCCGCGCTGTTGATTCGAGCAGTATTGCATTATCTTGATTGTAAGGCGATGTCTGTTGTGCCCTAATATCAGAATTCTTCGACGGCACAGCCTTCATCAACATTGCCCAAACAGCAGCTTTGATAAAAATTCAGAACTCTCGAAAGTCCGTCGGAGTCTTAAACTATGTTAGGCTTAGCTCACTTTAAGAAATGGCAAATTCCTCAAAAATTCGATCACATGTAAAATTAAGAGAAAATGAAATGCAAGTTTTTTTTTCTTGTACCTGCGTTATTATAAAATATAGGGGAATAATTCTTTTAATTATCAGATTTTTTTACCTTTAATTTCAACAATACATATCCTAAAACTCGTCTTTATTACTTCCTTAAGTACGCATCGTCTCAAGGAAACGTGTAGAAATGTATTCCATCAGATTTCGACGAAATCTTACTCTTGCAAGCCTTAATCCGCACTATCGATACGCCATTAGAGAAAATTTAAAAAAAAAAAAAATTGGTTCTGAAAAGAGCCTTTTGTAATTAAAAAGTACAAAATTAATAAGTTATAAATAACACAACCAAAGCACGTTAGAAGCTAACAAGATTTCGGTAGAATCAAACAAACAACCAAATCAAAACAACCAATGACTGAAAAGAAAAGGATCATGCGCAGTTTTACTGATTGTGTTTCCACATCGCCACCGCTACGAGCGCTGCGGTCGTTACGAAGCGCAATTTCTCCCATTGAAGTGTTGACGCTTTACTTAGATCACGGAGTATAACGAAGGAGGTGAAACTGCCTAGTAGAAAAACGGGTCCAAAAATGTCGCGATTCACTAGATGGCGCTGCTGTGGCATCTGTGCCATTTCAAATGTAAACATTTATTGAGCCGCCAATCGGCTAAACTTCGTAATTACGAAGAAATGTTTATGATTTTATGCGATGGATTGCTTTATTATCAACGTTCGAAAAATAATTTTCTGCATTAGACAGGCATAGGGCTATTGCCTAAGAGACTTTCGATAAGAAGTTGTTACTTAAGTACACATTTTTAAGTTCGTCGGATAATATTCTATTCACTAATGATTGTATTTTATTCCTCAAATAAAGAATGCCAAAAAATGCAGCATGCAATTTGAAAGCTTTTTACTATTATAAAATTAATTTACAGATTTCATGCTGTAAGGCTTACTTTTTATGAATGACTAATTTGAAGATATTTTACAGCCCCCCTTTAGAAAAATAATCATATTACTAGTAATAATATTTACTGTATGTATGTTAAATTTAATTAGAATAGGTTCTTCCCGTCTCCCATTTTTTAAAATGCTTAGATACCAACTTAATATAAACTGTGACGGAATTTTAATAAAGCCAATAGAATTTTTTGCTTCAGAGTAAATTTTGTCATTTTAAAAGAATAACTCATAATGACATTTGTTAAAAATGTGATATTGATTTATTCTTTTTTGTGAATCAGACGTCAATTTTGATTATGATATTTTTATCATTTTTTGTTAAAAATTTCAATATCTTTTGTTATTTGAGAACAACTGAATTATGTTTCAAATTGATTTGACAAGATTTTAAAATAGAATTCAGTTAAGTATTCTGAACTCTCTTTACATTATTCATAATAAAATATAAAGACTAAAAAATATATTCAAACTAATTCAATCTATCTTTAATTTGTCTTGCTTGAACTAACTTCTAATCAATAAATGCAGTATTTTAACTAAAAAAATAATCCTGATCTTTTGTATTTTAAAAATACATGTGCCAAACTCTTTTCCTTCCAAAGATACGTATGCAGACATTGAGCTGTTGGCCATGGTTAAATTATATATTACTTTCATTACCCACAATTTTTTTTTCCTCGAAAGTAATCAAAGTAAATCATTCTATCCCATTCAATAGCCTAAAAGATGAATTTCTTATGTTTAGAAAAATTTTAGCACCGTTATAATGAGATGATGTTTTCTCGCTGTAAAGTTTCAAATTGGTAAATGTAGCTTTTTTGGAAAAAATGTGTTGCATGCGTTATCTTTTACTGGAACAGAAGCTTTATTTTTTTTTTCATTTATTGAACTGATTATTTATCAATAGAGTCTAATTACATTTGTTGCAAAACTACCAGTTTAATATCAAAATACCTGATGCGGTATTTAAAAATATCATTACCTATGTAAAACTTAAGTTCATTTTCTCTTGCAGTAATTATTTACTTTTTTATTTTCAATCTAATATCTCTTTTTCAACGATTAAGGACTCGCAGCGAAAGACACAAGTTCAATTAAATCACGAAAATTCAATAAAAATGTAACAGTAATTATATAAATAATCCTGAAACAATCTTAGCAGTATTGTTTTATATTGTTACACACAGGGGTGAGCTGTAGGAGGCTGGAGTGACTCCTTTGTTAAATTTGTGTTCAATTTTCAGGTTCTTTGGTGCTTTTTCAGATCCATTCTTTGGTGTAGTTAAATAAACCAAACTAAACCCTTTCTTCTTTTTGTTTGTGGCTTAGAAAGCACTGCTGCTGAATATCTATATAATTATATAATAGTTTGAAATCATATGGAAAACTATTATTTAAAAAATTTAATTACAATTTGCTCTGAATTGAATTGAAGTGTTGGGAAGAAAACTGGAAGTTACAATTAAACGTTTCTTTTTTACATTTAATTTGGCAGTCCCCAGCTCATTGTTTTTATTCAATATTACAATTAGAAGATTAAATAGGAAACATTAATGAAATAAATCATTCATTTTACTCCAAATCAGCAAGAATTAAATTATATTAGTAAAGCTATATATATTGAAAAATTAATAATCAACCATGTGCTTGGATCATGATCGCAGCATGCAATTTGAAAGCTTTTAAGAACTCTTTAGCTTTATGTAAGAATTTTTTGTCAAATGATAGTACATAAAGACTTTTAAAACAAACTCCTGCATTTAGAATTTTTAAAAGACCTAGTTTTCATGATCCAACATCCTGAAGAGTTTATCTTATCTAATAAATTAAAATTTTTTTTTTTAAACTTTTAACAATTTCTTTTTTATTTCAAAATGTTTTCTCATTCATGTATAGTTCTCAGTATTTTCTGTTTTTGATAAAAATAACACATTTCATCTTACTTTAGAATTTTGTTTTCGTAGGATAAATTGAGAGCTTTTTCTTAAAATTTTCATAATTCCTCACCTCACCACTATTGTACATATTAATTTTAGATACAAAAACTTAACACTGTTGAACCTTTGGGATATATTCATTCTCTCAGTTTATTAAAAAAATTGTGTCCTATAAAGAAGACATTTCTTAAATCTAAGTTGACGATCAAAAAAAGAAAGATTTAATTTGTTTATGCATTATTCTTATTTTGTTTTACATCAGGCATTGATACAAATTTGACTATGTAGAATAGAAACCAATCAAACAATATATCAGTGAAGTAATTGAATGTAGGCTACACATGTAGGCTATGTCAGATTATCAAACAAGGAGACCAATGTAAGTAAAACAAAGGTAAATTGAAAACATCAGATCATAGTCTAACATCTTCAATATTTACCATTAAAAATTCAAAAAGTGAAAGAATTTTTCTTTAAACATAAAAGAAATTGTGACCTGATCTGTAAATTTCAATATTATACCTAAAGTAATTTTGAGCTAATCAACTATTAGCTGCTAACCGTAAGCTAACTTAGTTAATTTGAGCTAATTAACTAAGGCTGCTAACCGTAAGAAAAAAAAATATTTAAGAAATTATATATAAACTACAAAATCTTATATTTAAAATGACTTGCTCAAAATGGTAAATTAAAAAATAGGAAAAACTTTGCTATGAAATTATTTCATTATAAATTAGTGTTTCTTCGTTATTCAAGACATAGCTGTGCATTTAAAAAATATTTCAGAAATTATATATAAACTACAAAATCTTATATTTAAAATGACTTGCTCAAAATGGTAAATTAAAAAATAGGAAAAACTTTGCTATGAAATTATTTCATTATAAATTAGTGTTTCTTCGTTATTCAAGACATAGCTGTGCATTTAAAAAATATTTCAGAAATTATATATAAACTACAAAATCTTATATTTAAAATGACTTGCTCAAAATGGTAAATTAAAAAATAGGAAAAACTTTGCTATGAAATTATTTCATTATAAATTAGTGTTTCTTCGTTATTCAAGACATAGCTGTGCATTAAAAAAATATTTCAGAAATTATATATAAACTACAAAATCTTATATTTAAAATGACTTGCTCAAAATGGTAAATTAAAAAATAGGAAAAACTTTGCTATGAAATTATTTCATTATAAATTAGTGTTTCTTCGTTATTCAAGACATAGCTGTGCATTTATTTCTAGCTCATATGGCTTGCAGTAAATATAAATGCGGTATTTAAAAATATCATTTTAAAGCGGCAATATTTTCAATTTTTCAAGATTCAAATAAGCAAGCTGAAAACAACAGACATTTAAATAATATTTCTTCAAGATCTTTAGTTAGCATATTATTGTGCAGTAAAATGTGCAGTATTTGGGCATATCCTGAAGTTTCACTAAGGGCATACTGTTGAACAATATGTTTTTTTTTTTTTTAAATTACACTAATGAATGGAAGTTAGTATTACATATATTTGAAAGTTGGATATAGTATCTGTGTATATTAATATATTGTTAAATATTGCATAACATGTAAAATATGAAATGCATAAAATGAAAATTTTAATTAACAAGATTTAAGGTCTGAATTGGAAATTCTGTTCAGTAATATTTACAAACAGTTTACAGCTTAAAATTATAATTCAATTTTAATTGAAACTTTGTGGGGTTAATTATCATGGTGTGTATGTGGTATTAAGAGAATATTTAAGTAGTGTAGCGGCTTATCCAAGGTAGGATTATGGTCTTCGCCATGTCATGGTGAGCTGTTCAATAAAAGGAAAAGAGAGAGTCTTGGATACATTTTCAAAGAATGTTTATTTATCAGTTTTCACCAGACTTTGCTCCATATTGATTGCATGAAGTCCGCCACTGTAGAATCCCTCCTGGCACCTAAAACATTTGTATTCCTCTGCACCTAGTGTAGTTTCACAGCCTTTGTTAACAGCATTCAACATCTCTCATACGGTAAGTGGGGGCAAAAAGTCAAACATACTCAAGGAAAAGTATACGAGCTGTCTCTCGCATTTGGAAAATAACGGCAGCCATCATCAATTTTTTTTTTGGTACATAACACATTTCCAGTAGTAATACCATAATATAATATCACTTGCTCCGCTAACTGCAAAAGAAGATGAAGAAAAACCAACTACGGCATATTTGTAACAAGAAGAGCACAAGCAGCAAAAATCCAGAGCGAAGCAAAAATATAATGAAAAGTGCAAAAAGGCCAAGAGATTCACAAATTGCTGCTATTTATAAATTAGTACAGTTAAGCATCTCAACTAATGAAAATATCACGGAAGTTTAATTTATGGAGCATTTACGCACGAAGCCTTTATCTCCATATCATCAAAGGTTAAAAATTTATCATCATCAAAATAGCCGTTCATCTAATAGGATAAAAATTTAGAAAGCCAAAACAGAAACCTTTAAAAAGATAATGTCTTCGCATGAGAAAAAAGGTAAAAACACTTAAGAAGGATGTAAATTTTCCGTCAAAAAATTAAGGAACAGAATGAATTTAGAAGTGGTAGTAATCATGATAATTTAATAAAAACGTGGAATTTCTTGATTCTTGATATAATAAAATTAAAAGTACAGACAATGCAGAAGACAGGAAATGCAATGAAAATATTCCACAGTGAGAACAACCAATCGTAATATTTCTCTCAGTTTGCAGACAATCACTATGGAGCTAACAGTCTAAAATACATATTACATAGATTACAAATTACATTTTAAATAGAAAGATTTATCATTTAGGTATCACCAAACCATGCCATATAGATAAAAACAAAATTTTTAATATTAGAATGTAGAACCACTTATTTAAATATTCCATAATTCAATATGAAAAATACATTCATATAAACTCTCAGTCTTCATGTAAGCAACTTTTTATGCAAAATACATAAGTGAACGATATAAATATGGTACGTAAAATTTTCTAATATACCACCGTATGGTAAGTACACAGTAGAGAATTGTAAATGAAGTATTTCTATGATAAAGCAAAATACAATTTTTTACATCCCCAGTTGCGCTTAATTAGATAAATCACATACAGGATGAAGAAACATTACAAACCACTATAATCACATGAAAATCACTATAATCACTTTTGAAATCAAAAACGTTTATGCACTTGTATATGTTAGGTACTTGCACTTGTATATGTTAGGTTTTAAGCATGTCATTGAATCTAGAAATGATATTGATATGGGTGATCAAGTCTTAAACTCTAAAAATCTGCTCACACAATTGAGAAATCAACAAAAGAGGCATAACAATATTAATTAAACATTTTGTAGAACTTGTAATAATGTTTTATGATAGTACATAAAGATGAGTGAAAAAAAAAGAATTAAGTGTGCTGTCTATTTCTAAGATTATATTGATGTATAACTTGATGAGTGGGAGAATCTTTTAGGAGCCAAACGAAGGTAACTCATGTGAATACTAAGTGGCTGACAAAAAATCATTGTCAAGTGCACAAATAACATAATTTACATCACTTGCTTTAGAAGAAATAACACAAAAAGTTTCAGAAACCTATGCTTGAATGTAACCTTAAGTTGACATACACTATATCATTAACAATGAATGATCTTAATTTGGCATTTTTCGTTTGACGAGCACTCTGTTTTATTTGCTTTATTCCAACATCTCATAGGTATCTTAGTTTTAGTTGTGTTAAAAGCTCAGACAAATAATATGATATATCCAACTGAATGGCCTTGGATTAAACGTATCAAAATGTAATGATAAATTTCTTCCAAAATGCAGAATATTACGAGAATAACCTGTTGACAGATGAACAGTGCCATTGTAAATATTCTGATGGATAAGCAATGTGAGCAATTGCATGTCCCCATTTTTCTTGCAGCAGAGTATCGTGTAAAATATATTTCAACAAGTATGTAAAAATTACAGAATTCAGTTACGTACAAAATAAAAATGTACTTGTTGCATATAATTTTTTTTACGTTACTTTGATGAAAATTAAAAATTTAACTATCAAAATTGTAATGGCACATTAAAATTTAATTGCAGCATGTAACACTTGAATAGTTCTACAAATTCAAATTTAAAATCCTTATGCATAATGGTTCTCACCCTGCACTGTACCAAGATTTAAATCTTAATTTTTAATAGCCATTCATTTATGTGATTAGGTGGCATGATTCCATAATATTCATAACTTATTTAATATGCTGAATTTATCTCACGGAAAATCCAGTTTTTCATTACACTTCTCTGCTGTTATGTTTTCACTCAACCATGCAAGTAAGTTAACTTTAAGCAGCATAGTCTTCATTTCCATTTATTATAAAAACATACTTCAAACGGAAAACAAGGGGGGCGATGAGTTTATCTTCTTTTTTTAAATGAAATCAAAAGGCAAATATTCTATCATTCTTGTATAATTTCAGAAATTGATTTAACTTTAAAATCTCACGACTGCATGCTTTCATGCACGAAATGCAGATGCACATAAGTTATGTGCGATATTTAACTAATTTTCAATTTATCGCTTTTTTTCAAACCATACAGTAAATATCCTCTTATTTACTAACAATCCAGACGTTCTGTAAAGTTATATAAACTCGTCAGACTGTGATCAGGCATGATATAAATGTTGCTCACCATGGGAGCTCTTAATCTACTTGGATTCTTGATTCCCAAGCTTTTATTCTTCAGCCTATCAGTTCTATAACCACTGTTGCATCCAGGGACGAAACAGGTTGCACTATACGATTTATTGATAATGGAAATTGATATCAAAGCAATATTTTCGGTATTACTACCTATGTAAAATACTACGACAAAACAAACTACTGGTGATCGCAGCGCCCTCTATAAATTATGCGACAAAAAGTGGACCGTTTTTGGGAAAAGCGGTAATACGAGTTTCACCTCCTTCATTATACTCCGTGACTTAGATACAGCTTTGATCAACAATCTCAGCGCCGACGTGCCAGTTTGTTGCCATTTGGTGAAGAGTAAGATATTTAATTTTTCTTTCCAATTAAATTTGTCTGTTACTGATTAACAAATTAAGCGATTTTAAAAGCAATAAAAGCCATTTCTTTTCTGTTGTTATTAATAACTAGCTAAACCCGTGAAAAAACTAGCTGCACTGTAAGACTAAATTCCTTAGATATTTGTTCTTTAAAATCGCTATTTTAGGCGCAAAATATTTTTAATTAATATTCTAATCACGTTCTAAAAGCAGAGAAGATTCATGAGTATGGATTATAAAATTCTTTAATAAAATTTTAGTTTGTCGTATTTTCTTTTCTAATTTATTTTTATTTCTTTATTTTTTCAATAGTTTTGTTAATTGTGAATATTTTGCTGTTATTTTAGTATTTTTAGAGTAAAACAGATATAGTTTGTAATAAAAAGATATCATGAAGAAATTAGTTTGTAGATTTCACAAATAGAAGTAATTTGCGCCTCTCTTTTGTATTTGTGTGTTACCGCAAGAAACTGCGCATTTGCTTTTGTAAATATTTAGAAATGAATAGAAATAAATTAATATAAATTAAGAAAATAGTTTTATTTTATTTCAGAAATGCCACTTATATTTAAACACGTTAGAAAGCAAAACCGTAGCGAACGTTTTGCATTTCATGCGTTTTAAAATTTTTAACGTGTTATCTTTAAAAAAGAAGGTAAATTTTTAGAATATTGATTTTTGTAATTTAAATTACTCACGTAATGTTTCTGCTGTTGAACAAAAAATATTACAAGGCAAGAGGAAAACATTTTAAGTTTTTTATCTTTTTAAATTGACATCCACAATCTGCTTACGAAATTATGGGACAGCGTTTTTATCGAATTGCCTACACTCATCGGGAATTTTGTGTCAAGCTCTCATCGTGTCAAATTTACTATCACGGGATTATTTTTTTTTTCAAAACAGCATATGCAGAACACTTAAATAGTAATAAAATTGTTTCTTTCAAAACTCGATTCATTTTCCATTCATTCCTTGATATTCTAAAATGCATCTATATTCTTCAACACAACCATACACATCTAATTTTCCATCACAACCATGTACACTGGCGTGCAAAAATTAAGGACGAAGTCGAAAAATTAGCATATCAGCTGAACGAAGAGGCAGAGCGGACAGAAAAACCAATCAGGAGATTAAGTAAGGTGATGTACGGTAGCACATGCGCAGATATGCAGGTAGACATAATGGGGAGTGTCTGAGTAGTATAAAGCATGTTGTCGGTGTAAGATCAGTATTTCTGGCAAAGAGATTGCACGCCGTATAGCAGATGAAATCACACCGAGTTGCTGCCTCAGCGAGAAATGGCGAATAATCAATCTGTTAGACGACATCTGGATGCTTTTAGCCGAGGTCGAATCATTGGGAAGTTAGAGGAAGGCCGCAGTGTGACAAGTGTGGCTGCACAGTTCGGAATTGCTCACAGCATCGTTTCACGACTTTTGGAGACAATTTCAAACTAAAGGAACATCTATCCGGGGGTTTAGTAGTGGTCGTCCACGAGGAACCACACCCGCAGATGACCGGTATATTGCCTTACAGGCCAGGAGAAACAGGCGGCAGACAGCGGGAGAAATCGCTAGACACACGACACAGGCGACTGGACGACCGATATCGCGTTTTACCTTGGCCAGAAGACTGCATAGTGGTGGTCTGTTTGCACGACGCCCTGTACGGTGTGTACCCCTAACGCCCGCCCATCGGAGAAGGCTTTCTCTGTGGTGCCGGGAACACCGGAATTGGAGAGACAATGAATGGGGACGAGTACTCATTACAGATGAGAGCAGATTTAGTCTGAGTTGCGATTCTAGACACATACACATCTGGACAGAGCGGGGAACACGCAATAACCCCTTCAACATCATCAAAAGGGACTGTTTTGGAGGTCGCGGAGTTCTCGTTCGAGCAGACATAATGCTTGGTAGCCGGACCGACCTTCATATCTCCCAAGGAGGTTCGTCACCTGGGACTGCTATTGTAACGAGGTTCTTCTTCCTTACATGCGTCTTTTCACAAGGGCTATGGGTCCTCAGTTCCTCTTCATGGACGACAACGCTCCACCTCATCGCACAGTTACTGTCGAAGAGCTGTTGGAGAGTGAAGATATTGAACACATGGATTGGTCGGCAAGGTCTCTGGATCTAAATCCCGTCAAGCATGTACGGAACTTACTAGGGAGACCCGTGGCAGCACGTAACTTATCGCCAGTAACGATTCCGAAACTGCGATTGGTGCTACAAGAGGAACGAGCAGCAGTGTCTCAACAGTTCATTAACAACCACATATCCAGCATGCACAAATGATGTGAAACCTGCCTAGCAGTCAGGGGAGATCAAATCCCCTATTAAAGACCGGATGTTTCTTGCTGGACACCCATCACAGGGATGTTTCGGCATTCAGTCGCATTGCGCTCCATGCTACGTTTTCAATAAAGCTTCTTTTTATCCCTCTGATTTCTCTTTCAGTAAGTGTTGTTTACATTACTCATGTCCTTACGTATTGGGGATCTTACGGTATTAAATGTGTTGATTTGGAAAGCTTTTGTACAAAGTTATATTGAAAAAACCGTCTCGTCCTTAATTTTTGCACACCAGTGTATGTACATCATGGTACCGATCTTCGTTGTCCATAGCACATTAAATATTCTCACTGCATTCATCAAGAACCTCGATCAGATATACCGTATTTACTCGCTAATAGTCGCCCTTTTTCTTCCCAATTTTTCATTGCGAAAATCTAGGTGCGACGAAATCTACTATACACTGTTATACACTTTTAACTGTTTTTAGTGCTTCAAAACGGGGGGTGCGACTAGTACGCGAGTAAACATAGTAATACGCAATCAAAATTGTTCTTTATTTCAAGACTTAACGCGCATCCCTGGGCAGATGCGTTTTTTCTCTCTGCGTTTCTAGAAAACGTTTCCTTAGGGTTGTCATATATTGGCAGGAACACGAGTTTCTCTATCGCTTGCTCATCACTACATAACTTTATGTCACATAAAATTTCGCTAATGGAAATTCACCACTAAAAATCGTGTTTCTTAATTTTGATAATGTTTAGAACATTTTATGTATTGAAATAATTTTTATCCTCCGTGTATGCGATGGTTTCTATCACAGTTTGTTTAATATAGAAATTGAACATTTGAATCCCATGAATATACGGCTGTTATTGAACAGTTAGCAATCTGTATGTATGTATGTACATTCTTCGCATTACGGAAGAAAAGTGGCACCTGGCACCACCAAATTGTAAATGTAAGAAGTGTTTAATACATGTGCACCTCAAAATCCGAGTTTTTAATTTCGAAATGTTTTTTTCTCCCGAATTTAATGAAACTTTGATTAAATCTCTTTCACATCGAAGCCGCCCAAAAAAGCCTGACCATTCAGACATCGGCAGGTAGCCCGATAGCCTGAAGCCATTTCCAAAAAAATTTATAAAATACCAAAGAAAATTTAAATAGTTAACCAAACCACCTTAAGGAAAAAGAAAAAATGTAATTACTCAAGCAACTTAAATTCAGAGTTAACCAAAACTGTTAAAAAAATTTAAATGACAACAATTACTTTTCAACAAGGCAAAGAAATTTAAGATCAACTACAAAATAAAAACAAATTAATAACCTTTAAGTCCGATAACAGAATTAAGATAAATCATTACAATTAAGATATTTTAATTCAACAACTGAAGTAGCTAAGTATGTATTACATAACAAAACTGTAGATCAAGTCATCTTGCACTGACGTGTTTTTCACCCTAAGCGATATACGCAAAAGTGAAATGTAGAGGGAGAAAAAAAGAATTAGGGATCAGTTTTTGCAACTGTCATAATCGCGCTTACCAGATGAACTGAGAGCGAAAAATAACCTTTAGTTGCCTGTGCTAAAATAACAGATTATAGTTAAATAATATATTACTTTTGATACGCATCTATAGAGAATTTCAGGACTTTCTTGTCGTGATTTCCAAAAAAAAAAATTCTTTTTGTGTGATGTTTTTTCTTTAACTTGCATTTCTTTAAATTGTACTATGTTCCTTCTTAAAATCGTATTATGTAATAATTTGTATTAATTTAACTTCTATTATTATAATTTTTTTAACTTATTCCTTCATCTTCAGATTATCAGAGTTAAGTTTTATAACCAAACTTTACGAAAAGCTGTAAATGCCAAAGACAAAACCTAGAAAATAAATTAAATTGCATAACGAATTCGTAACATGAAAACTCCAAACTGAATAGACCGATATTGACGAGTAGGTTGAAAACATAAAGGAAGTTAATTTAGACTGACTTTTCCTTTCTTTTACTTTATATTTTGTGCTCACAAAATGAGCTGTTGGGTTGACAAAAACCCATCGTTTAAAGACTAATTCCACGCTACAAAACGACATACTTTAACTTTGTTATTTTGGCCACTGCGCATGCGAACAATGATCCAACATTAAAAAAGAAGAATTTTTCACGGATGTGAAAGAAATTAAAATGGCCATCCTTTTTGCTAGAGGGTTTCGTGACAATTGGAACGCAGACGATATTTTTCTTTTTTCCGCTAAGCCTTTTGGCACGTATAAGCAGATGTTTCGTTTCAGTCATTTTCATTTTTCAAAAAATATGTGCTAATGCTAAAAGTTAAGGAAAAGTTAAAAGTTAAGCAGTGTTTAACACGAAATGCAATTTAGAAACTGAATTCCATCTGCATAGTAGTCAACTGAAAGAACTTGGATATCTACTTAGAAATGCATTAAAATAAGATGATATACAGGAAACCTTTCGTACCTACCACCTCCTAATAAGATTACTTCTGAAAGTGACTATTGTTGCTAAGAATGTGTATTAATATTGGGAACGTGTATAAATATATTTATAAATGTCCCTTTTTTCTATATGGAGAGAAAAGTTATAGTTTATGAATTATTTAATAATGAACTTTATTTGCATTCATATAGTTCTTTTAACGATTCTGAAATTTCTGGTTTATTTTGGGAAGGTACTCATAAAGGTTTATACAGAACTTGCGGCCTCGGTTCGTTTGCAAAAAGGGAAGAATTTATAACCAAACTTCATAAGATGAACCTCTAAATTGCAAGAATACCACTTAATAGTTAAACATACTCCAGGGAAAGAAAATGTCTTAGTAGATGCTCTATCAAAAATAAAATTAGGTTGCGAAGGGAATGAGGTAAATCTGCAATGTTAACTGCAAAAGTTCTAGGTTCTCGAAAAGTGATTACTACAGAGTTAAAACAGACCCGGGATTTAATAATATTTACACATATTTAAAACGATCCTGATCATTTCGAACTTCAGACTATGACGGCTATTAGAAACAAAGTTGCAAATCATGAGGTTATTGACAATCGTTTGTTTAACTCCAAAGTAGCAAATAATATAACGAATTAAGAATTCTTATCCAAGCGAGTTAAAGATTAAATATCTTATAGGAAATGCATGAATTCCAATTTCAGGCCATCACTTGATAAGAAAAACAGTTAAAAGAGTTCGAGAAGCTGTTTATTTTCCATAGTTACTAAAATTTTTTATCGAATATCTCAGGTCGTGCTACAATTGCCGGTTAGTTTAAGGTATTAATTATAGCCAGGTCAGGTACTTAAAAAGCATAAAAGCCACTTTGGCTAATGTATTGACCTCCCTCCCTGATCTATTAATAGGAATTGACAACTAATGACTTGCCCACATAATGAAAAAAAATAAAAATAGATATTTCCTCGTAATCACGGATAATTTTTTTAAAGTGGTTAGAAATAGTTTCACTTAAAAGAGCTTTTGCTCACTTGTTGCAGATTGTTTCTTAAATAAATTTATGCTAAAATGTGGAGCTCTAATTAAAGTAATATTGGATAACAGAAAGCAGTTTGTAAGTCAAATCTGCGAGGATCTATGTTCAGAATTTGACATACAAAATTTTTGATGGCTCTTTATCGACCGCAGTCGAATATTGCAGAACGGATAAATAGAAATATAATTAAAATCATTCGCAGCTATGTAACAATAATCATCAATGCTTGGACAGCTGCGTCAATGAACTTGCATTTGCCTGCAGAATGGCTAAGCATGACACTACCAGGAAAACGCCAGCTGAATTATTTTTTGGCAGAAAGTTAATTACGCGCCTTGCTTTTCTTTATCAATGAAGTCTGCAGAATTCAGGATCCAGAAATTAGTTGACGAAGTTGTTCCAAATTCAAATATGGCTAGAGAGCAAAAAAAGTTTTATGATGACAAGAAAAGACGGGAAGTTGATTTTAAATTGAAAGATAAAGTTTTGAAGATTTAAAATTATCTTTCATACGCTCCAGAAGGAAAGCTGAGGAAGTTTTGCAATAAATTAGGACGCACATTTGTTACCGAGCAATAACGTAAACTGCAATATACCTAAAAGCTACAAATGATGAAAATTTAAAGCGAATGTAGAGCAGAGAAGGCGCTGTTATGAGCGCAAAGATGTACCACTTCTATGAGATGTTTTCCATAAATCATTTAGTATAAGCAACAAAGGGTCAGCTGTAAAGACGGTGAATATTCCTTCAGCATTGGGAATGCAAGGTCAGTAAACAAAAAGAAAGGAAGCCGGAAAGTATGAACGAGACAAGAAAAGACCAGAGTGCGAAGAAAAGAAAGCAAAGTCATGGATAAATTTTCTCCAATTGTCGGGCTAGGTCATCAAAATTCCCTGGTAGATGCAATCGCCTTCCCATCATATTTCAGACATGCTCAACGGGAGAGCGATTTAACGATCTGGCAGGCTAAGAAAGTGTTTGACAAGCTGTAAGATAGTTCCTAGCAACAAGCGCCGTGTGTGGTCTGGCATTATCTTGCTGAAAAATAAGGCCAGGGTACTGCAAAAGGAACGGTAGTAAAAAACAGGTATCAGAATATCGTTGACGTATCCCTGTGCTGTAAGTGTGTCTCTAATGACGACCAAAGGGAACCCGTTGTCAATGGAAATGGCACCCCAGACCATAACTCCTCACTGAGGGCCTGTGTGGCATGCAATAGTGAAAGCAGGATCGGCACGCTGCTCTGGGAGCCTCAAGACACGTCTTCGATCATAGTCACGAAACAACTGGAAGCAAGAATCATCGCTAAATACGTCCCCAGTCAGTAACATTTCAACCTGATAAAGCCAAGCACCACTGTTATCTGGCTCGACAGTGTGCAGGCATGAGTGGCAGGTGGCATAACGGTCGGTACGAGCGTAGATTTCGCTCTACAAGCTGTCTGTGAATAATCATGGTGGACACTCGTGTGCGGGTCGCACGTCTGATGGTTGATAGCGATGAATCAGGTGCTGTAACAGCTGATCTGGCAATCCCTCTGTCCTTCCGATCTGCTGTGGCCCTAGGTCGACCGCTATCATCATGACGCTGAAATCTGCCATTGTCCACAATTCTTGCCAGCATCTTCTAATCGCCGCATCGCTTCTACTCATGATGGGGATTTTCCGATTTGCCCAACCTGCCTCTTTCAATCCAATCACACGACCTCTTTCAAACTCTAATAGTTGCTCGTAATGAGCTCTAATCCTGCGGCGAGGCATTTTTTCGGTCGTCGAAATGTATCCTAAATCGCAATACAACAGAAAGTTTTAAGAATAGTTCAAGAACAGCTCCTTATATACATCTGCTGGATGTGCAGTTCCGATGCGCTGGAGATCGCACTATTCATTCATTGGGCACTAAATTTTAATCATTTGCATATTTGGTCAAAGCATTTATGCATACCAAATTTCAAAGCAATCGGATAAATTTTGCTTAGTGCATCAATTTTTTTTTTTTTGTTATAGAGTGTAATTCTAAAGATACAGTGATCAGTAACGGCTGGTTGAAAGTAAAAGAATGAGGAACCATGTGCTGAGAAAGATCTGCAACGACGGGAGGAAGTACGGTCAACCAAGATAGAATTCACGTCGCTAATGCCGATGGACGATGGAATGGAGAAAGTTCCAAAACAGCCAAAGGATTTCCGACTTCACACAGATAGTCACCTCAGCCACTGAAGTTTCAGGAAATCCAAAACAGCTTTCCAACCGCGGATTCAGGACCAAGGAAGCGATTGGCAATTTCAGAATTTCTCAGTCCGAGGGAAGTCCATACGGATAACAGAAAAAGCACAGAATCGAAAAATTCCAGTCCACGCGAAAGGAAATCTATGGCCTCATCGAAGGATAAACATTTTTTTCCATATTATCCTGTGTTTCCTTCGTATATAACTATGTTTCCAATGGAATTGAGGTTAATATTTAAGTTTATGCTAGATATGTTTCTTGAAGTTTAGCATAGAAAATGTTTTACTTGACCGTCAAACAAAATTGTCCATGGAACATAGGAACAAAAACCCACCTAGTCATTCGAATATTGGAAGATGATGACATAGCTTTTGTAGATTACAGTTATTCACATTATTATGCAATGGAAGTTTTCGATAGAACTGGCAAAAGTCATGTGATTAGAACCATCAACAGCGGCAAACGAAATTACAACTATTAACAGACGGTATTAACACTAGGAACGTGTTAAATTATTTACTGTCACAGTCTTTCGTAAATAAAACTATGAATTTCATAAACATTTTTTAGTCACGCCTTAAAATTCCTGAAAGTAAAACAAATAATAACATTTCAATTTGAGATGCTAAAACATGTTCCCAAAATCAGTTTCTGTTACTTATTACATTTAGTATGCAAAAGTTCCCTCTTAAAATCGTGGGAGTACAAAAGCTCATTTCTAGAAAACTTATGCGTAAAACTTAATTCTAAGCTAAAGAATGTTAAGAGCAGTTAATTCAAAACGTCTATGGCTCGAATGGTTAACACCGCTGAGTACTGTTAGTTTGCTCTGGTGTTCAAACCACATAATTGGTTTTTGTGTTTTTTTCTAGGTGTAACGTGAATACGAGACAGTTTCGCTTCCAAAGACCTCCTTTTCCTTAGGTGATAACGCTTGGTGCTTTTCGATATTTGAATCGCTTAATAGATTTACAATCATAGTAAACGCGTTGATTTGTATAACTGGATCTACTTTACAGGATTAGTGTTTAACTAGTTTCTCCACAAAACTTATTTACTGTCATATATTTAGAAACAAGTTTACACTTCGGGGTGCATAATACAAATGTAAGATAGGAAGAGTGATAGAAAAGTGAATTAATATATCTTCCTGCT
>KK113676.1:72388-116485 GCA_000611955.2 Stegodyphus mimosarum | reverse complement strand
GGAATTAGAATGCAGAAACTATGTATAATTTAAAACGCATTCTTTAAAGTCTTAAATCTTCTTAAAAACAGTAAAATGGTTTGGGTCATTAGGATATATTAGCACTAGCATTTATTAAATTTTTCAAAATGAAAATTTTGCAATTATGCAAGAAGGAAATAGCACGATGTTATTTCTTAAAATAATAACGTTTTAAAAATTTTCCTTTTATTTATTTATTTTTTGAAAAGAATTAATTACGTAGGTCATTCAAATATAAAGTACCCTTTAGTGGCTGAGATTGGGAAAGGGTATTTGTGTGTGACTGTGCGTTTGCACTCGTTTGATGGTGATACCTAGTAGGGAAACCGCATCAGCCAGCTTGTCCAATGCTTACATTAGTAGCCTTTACTATGAGTAAGAGGACTGTGCCCGTCTCTGTTGAGCAACGCATAATTACAAAGTTCCTTGTCTGTGAAAACTTGAAACCAGCCGAAATTTACCGCAGACTGCTTGCCCAGTTCGGGGAAGCTACCCTTTCGTAGTCAAGTATGAAGGTTTGGTGCAACGAATTCAAGCAAGGCAATGAAAGTGTTGCGAATCAAGTCCATCGTTCTCGCACCAGTGTGACTAATGGAAACATTGCACATGTTCGTAAACTTATCGAAAGGGATCGACGCTTCACAGTACTTCAAATTTAGGAAGAACTTGGTGTCAGCTATGGAAGTGTCCAATCAATCATCAGAAAGCAGTTGGGCTTCAGAACAATCTCAGCACGTTGGATTCCAAGTTTGCTGAAGGATGATGAAAAAACCGCACGAGTTCGCATTTCTCAGTTGCTTCGAACTCATTTTGAAGAAGAAGGGGAAGCTTTTTTCCATAAAATTGTCACCTGTGACGAGACATGGGTGCATCATTACACCCCTGAATCAAAGCGCGCAAGTATGGAGTTGAGAAAGAAAGGCGAAGAAAACCTCGTGAAAACCAAAACTCGATTGTCCGCGGGAAAAGTGCTGGCCACGGTTTTTTGGAATTGGAGTAATGCCGTACTAGTAGATTTCTTACACAGACGCAAGCTACTACTGCGGTCTCTTTGATCAAGTTAGACTTCAGTATCGACGCAAAAGACGATATTGGACCATCCTAGAGGTGCTGCTCCTCCAAGACAACGCCAGGTCCCATACAGCAGCTTCAACGCAGCAGAAACTGATGGAAATGAACTGGAAAACACTTGATCATCCACCTTACAGTCCAGACTTATCGCCATGTGATTTCCACATGTTTGGACCTCTCAAAAAAGAACTTGGAGGCAAGCGATTTAAGACCAACCGTCAAGTGAAAACATTCGTGCGCAACTGGTTAAATACCTGTCCGTCTTCATTCTACGAGAACTTAATGAAAAAATTACCACAACGTTGGAGAAAATGTATAGTAAAAGAAGGGAATTATATAGAAAAATAATTTGTAGAAATGTAGCTGTTTCTTGTAAAATCAATTTTGTTTATACAAAAGGCTCGTTTATATTTGATTGACCCTCGTATAATTTATGCAATAATATTCCGAAATCTTTAAAATATGTCCGCTACGATTGCGAAAAGACATTTTTTAGCTGTGTTGCGCTGTGCGATAGTCTTGTTTGCAACATGTAGACGCGTATATGCCTAGGCAGAAAAAGGAGCTTATTTTCTTCTTTATTGTTTGTTTCATATGTTTGCTTGCTTGAATTGTGCAAAAACACAGGATAGTTATCTGTCTTAAAGAGAAAAGCCTCTTTTGAGGGTTCTCTTGGAAGTCTGATCATAGTTAGAGCCTTTGAAACTAGTCCTGGAAATTTATGCGAATTTCTCTGATTCTTCTTAGTTTTAGTATATCCAACAATTATTCTTCGCCGTGTTCTTCTAACTAATATTAAGTCTGACAGTGTTTTTATTGTTTTCAAAATCTGTAATTTTCATTTGTCTGTTATTTCGTGGTTGTAAACTTAAAATATATACACTTCATTATTACTGCTTATTTGTGTTTTTATAAACATAGAAAATTTTTTACAGAAGACCAAAAACAAATATTGTTTCAATGTTAAAAAATAAATTTAAAAAAAAACTGCTCTTTGGCGGAGGGAAAATGAAGACCAATAATTGTTTCCCCTTTTTATTAAATTTTAAGCCACAGTAATTTTTACACAATTAGAAATGTTGCAACAAGTCCAGTCTCATAAACATAACTTTATGCGTATGTCAGCAGATCGTATTATATAGTTCCATTAATTTTTAAGTTGCAGACGTTTTACAAGTATTGGTGGTAATCCGAGCTCAGCGGCATTTTTTTCTACATTTCTAATAATTTTTCTGAGAGTTATATTGCAGAGGCTTTTTAAGGCAAGACAGTCCTCCGATTTAGAAATAATATACTTTAATAGTTGAGTATTTCTCTCATTTAATTTTCGCAGTCTTCTCCACCTTTTGAAAGTAGCTTCCCAATCTTGGGCCCGTAAATTAGCTCCGGAAATTATAAGTAAATTAACTAGTCTCTCGCTTCCATTGCCACATGCAATGTGCAACGGAGTATCGCCAAAATTATCCCACCTGTCGATGTCACTTCCAGAAATAATTAGTTTCCGAACTAAATTTTCAAGATCTGCCTGAACCGCAAAATGTAAAGCAGTTCTGCCTGCAGAATCAACAGCATTAACATCACATCCCCGATCAATTAACAGCATACACAAATCTACATATGGATCATTTTGACTTGCAGTGGAATTTTCAACTAATCGCATTGGTGAGTCACACTTCTGCACAGCAGCTATGAGGGGCGTTCCCAAATCATCGCAGGCATGGTTAATCTGCGAAAGAAACAGAGCATAAAAATTTTATATAAATTAAAATATTTGAACCAACAGGAGACACAAAAAAGGATCTCAAGCATTTAATAAACATTAAAACACCTCACAACTAAAAAATTATCTTTATTTGTGTAAAAGCTTGATTACAAGAATCTTTAGAAACCCACCACAGAAGAAATGACTCGGAGAATGCAATCTGTTTGATTAACTGAGTAAAATACTGAGGAGACATTTTCTTTTCTCATCCTTATGAATATGATACTATAAGAAATCCGTTTTGATGTATGTATGTATATTTAAATTTTATTATAAATTTTTATTTACGATTATCGCCTAGAAAATGAGCTGAAACTATTGTAAAAAATTGAACTTATTTAAGCATTCCTTTAAAATATTGAGAAAGTTATAGGAAAACAATAGCGGTAGAAGTTTTAAATGTAATGGAATGCAAATTAAAATACAAAGTATTAATTAATGCATATAAAAGTATATTAATAGATATCAAAAGAAAATCAACTGTTTATGATCTCATGGAAGAAGGCAGACTTTTCAAGGAGAATTAGTCGTCCTCCATAAAATTCTCAACATTTAATTGTGCTACCGCCTTTTGATAGAAATCAGCTATCTGTATTCTGCCGTGAGATCAACAATGATCAAATTTCTTTTGATATGCATTAATTAGTACATTAAAGTGTCTCAAATTATTTTTGCCTCTTATAAAAAAATGGTTCTATCAGAGACATCTGACTTCCGAAAATTTCTGCAACAAATAGAATATTTATACGTATGGAATGGCCGCGTATCACCTTAAGTTCCTCGGAGTTTCAGCTGAAATCTGGAAGATATAAGCCTCGAATTCTAACAAGGGCAAAAATGGATTTTTTAAAATATCGTTTGACGAAAATGCAAGTTACTTCGCGACATAAGACTCATTTTTTCTAATTTTAAGTACTAGTATTTGCGATGTACTAAATTAGGTACTTACCAGAAAAGAACTGCTTTTTATTTACTTGAATTTTGTGTTTTCGTGTCACTTTTAGCTGTTTTGATAACCATATTCAATCGCGTATTTTTTCCCTCGCTTAATTTTCCTCTTAGCAATAAGACAAGTTCCTGAAATTATTTAAGTAATTTTCAACTTTTTCAAGATGCACATAAAGCTAGCTAATCTATATTCTAAAAGAAAATCCTTTGCGTAGTGGTAGGTGTTTTTTCTTATTGCTGATTGATTTTCTTGTGGATTTCGGATACATGGGCTCTGTTTGCCGAAGCGATAATAGTACAGATCTTCATGGATATATCTAATGCTTTTGATGGACCTGAGTTTCATTACACTTGGGAAGATGCTTAAACAGTGACGAGAAAAAAGAAAATGGTGATAACCCGCAAGCTTTAGTAGCTGACACAGACTGCGGATCCAGCACTATTAAATCAATTGGAGCCTAGGGAGTAGCAGTGGATAACAATAAATACTGGCAAGAGTCAGGATTCAGAGAAGAAGAAATAAAGAGACTTTATTAGATATTGTAATGTTAATAAATTAATATGTATTCTTATTAAAACGTAAGTGTTTTTTTAAATAATTAACACTGTGATAGTAACCAGCAGTTTGTCTATGACTACTTTTTGTTCGGTATGTTTTTACTCTAACCGTATGCTTCCAGAAATTATGTTATTCGCTGCAATTATCCGCTTTCTGTTTTCTAGCGATAAAATTACAACCTGTAGTATAAATAACCCCGTCCTTGGTCTTTTAGGCAGTTTTGTAATTTTATGACAAACTTTTGGTGTATTTGTGTACTTTTAGGTACTTGTGTGTTAACGGATTAAAATCCAAAATTCATCAAAAAAAGGAAATAGTTCCCAACTTAGGAACCACAATACAAATTAATCTGTACTATAAACGTAACATCGCCTAAAATCCGCCTATAAATTTTAAAAACGGAGCATTCAGCTCGATTATATGTCTATGGAATCCTCCAAACAATGAAATTGATGTTCTTACTTTCTTACAAATGAATTAAGACTTAATTAATTTAAGTCTTACATTAAATAAGACTATAATAAATTGCCGAGTAATCGCCAATTTTAGAATTTGCACTGAATATTCTGGAGTCAATGGAAGGGCGCATAACGCTATTCAAAAGACAAGGAATAAATAAAAAGGATCATCTACATCAGATTCATCTACCAAAGATAATGGCATCAGTTAACTATTGGATGGAAGACATGAACACGTCGGATACTACTGTTACAGAACAAAACAAATATTTGAGAGATATGTACGTCGACGAGATTTAATGTCATGAAACTAATCTATATATACAAAGAAGAAAGTCGGTGTGTTCGGTTGTCCTTTAAAATAACTCAGTCACTGCTACAGCTATCATCACCAAACTTTCTAATATTCTTTTCTGGGTCCTGGAAAAGGTCAAGATCCGCTTTTTTCCCAAAAAACAAAAAATAGCTAAAATCAGAGATATTAATTAAAAACTCGCCATCATTTTTCCCAATGGTAACAGTCTCGCAAGATGGAAATGAAAATTTGCTTTATTTCGAAAGTTGTTGCCGCTGCTCGCTTTCAAATCCTAGAGTTTGTTAATAAAAAATTTCTAAGTTTTACTATGAAATAAAAATAGCATTACCAATCATTAAATATATTATTCCCGATACCCAAAATTCGTGAGAAACCATTTCAGCTATTCCCATCTTCGTAAGATTTTAATCAGCCGAAAATATTAATTAAAAACTCTAAAACCGCTAATTTTCGCACTCATTTTTCCCAGTGGCAACAGTGTCATGTGCTGAAGATAAAAATGCTTTATTTTGGAAAGTGTTGCTACTGCTCGCTTTCAAATCGTAGAGTTTGTTCATAAAAAATTTGTAAATTTTACAAAATCTGTACATATAAAGAAGAATGTCTCTTTGTGTGTTTATTTGTTTGTTCGCGCTATTGATTTCTGATCAATTATGACCAATCTTTTGCCACATTTAATAAACTAAAATTGAACATATGTGAAATAATGCATGGAACTTTAACTTTTACGACCA
The DNA here is from genome assembly GCA_000611955.2 of Stegodyphus mimosarum. Classification (NCBI taxonomy): domain Eukaryota; kingdom Metazoa; phylum Arthropoda; class Arachnida; order Araneae; family Eresidae; genus Stegodyphus; species Stegodyphus mimosarum. The sequence goes on along the minus strand of KK113676.1, from coordinate 110,616 downwards.
TTTGATTAGAAAGACGAAAATAATTAAAAACTGAGCGCCATTGTTGTTGATATAATGAGAGAAAATTAGCTTATTTTTCTATCCAAATTTTTATGTGGTTTCTATATCGCATCGGGGTGAAATATGCATGACTATGAATCGTATTTTTTTCACAGTTATTAGAGAAGGATTACAGCGGTATCCTTCACTCTGCTATTAGATGCATTACTCTCAATCTAATTTAACTGGCATTGGGTACTTCCGCTAGTAAGTAAATAAATAAAAAATAAAATTAATAAATTCTGAAAGCTTTCAGATTTTATATTATGCCCAAAGGGACGGTTGTTTCACGGGGGATTTAAAACGGGATTTGAAAAATGATCCAGACCTTGAAAGTTATTCGACGTAAAATACCGTTATACATTGTAACATCTTTGCGTTGCTACGCTACCAACATAATACGAGTGAGAATGTAATATATATAAAATATCCATGCTTGAAGATGCACGCAATGTGTTTTTCTTTTTTATGGGGGAAAACGAGACACAGGAGTACAGATAGACATTGTTTGAAGGCCTACCTTAGCGGTTAAATTGGCGGCAAAATGTTGTACCTCTGGGCAAAAATCCTTCGAAGCTATTTTAGAAGGGATTCCCAAATATTTCCTGCCTAAAATAAAGATGTAGTAACTGTACTAAATTAAACTACGTCGTTATTACAATTGTGCTTTTAGGGAGAATCGTCACAAGTTTTGTTAGGAAAGAACTGAAAGGAAAATGGCAAAATTGATTATGATACTAAAGAATTTAGAAGTTATACTGGAATTTAGAAGAGAATTCTTCAACAAAATCTGTTATGATAAAGGTAGACTATTATTTTCCTTTACAAAGTGTTTTACTTGACTACAAAAATTAACGGAATTCGCTACTAACGCAAACGATATTACTATATATGAAATAACGAGACTTACTAACTCCTAATTGTATTTTTCTATGTAAGATTTTACAGAAGGGGTCTTGCAAAATTGTTCGGTTCTAAGTTTATATTTTCAGTTTTAAGTGTTACTTCTTTTAATTGTAATTGATAATAAGTTATGTGTTGTAATAATAATATGTTTTATATGTTATAAATGTCTAATTTGGCCATTTAGTCATACCAATGTGCTTTAATTTTTTTTCCAATGCAAAGTGTTTCTTTTGCGTCTCCTTGGGCAAATATTAATTTCAGTCGCTTTCGTACCTGGAGTGGTTGATTTTGGTAGGTCGAGCCTTCATGTTTTTTGTTAGTTAACTATTGCATTAATAAACGCACAAATACGGCCGTACGTTAATTTCGTGAACTGCTAAATTTATCACCGAAAAATAGGATCATGCACTTATTTGATAAAATATTTTAACTCATTACCAAAAAAATGGGCTATAATTACTTTCATTGCCCTAAAATTTCTATACCAAAATGTAAATTTTGAATTGGTTAGGAATATCCGGATAAAGACATATATTGTTTAGAAATTAATATAAAACCTTTATCATTTAAAAGCATTGATTTGATTTGGTTACTTACGTTGGCACCAGCGTCTAAAAGTAGAGATGCAATTGGAATTGCATATTTTGCGTCATTTTGTATTATAGCACTCAGCAGAGGAAATCGTTCGATTTCTTTTGAATCCACACTGCTACCTTGCGACAAGAGGAACTGAACAACATCCGGGCAATTAAATTCACATGCAATATCTAAAGGTGTACGTCCCAAGTCATCAGGGTCGTCAAGAATATATGCCGGCGACTTCTCAGTCAGGAACTTTATAATTTCTGAAAAATTATGCATACATCAGCTTTAAGTAAAATCGAAAGTAAAATCGAAAATTTAAAAAAAAATTATTATCGATATTAGTTACAAATGGGAATCGGATTCATTTATATGCAGTAGGAATACAGAAGGACATTAAAGTCGTGTAAAATTTAAAATAGATAAAATATCGTACGTAAGACTTTCGAAGTAAATTATACCCGCACCTATTTCTTGATGGGAATAGCAGTAGTTTCGCTGCTACCTGTTGCTTTTTACGAAAAATGAACTTTCAGGAAAAGTAAAAAGGCCCACCAGAGGGGCTTTCCCCATGTCTAACGTGCATACGAGCTAGCTTCGATTAGAATGTCCTCCACGAAGGCATCCCTCCCCATTAGGTACATAGCCGTTGAGGCTGTGCCGCAGTCACACAAACAAAACCAACCAGAAAACGCAAACGAGTAAATGAAGTTTCAAGAAAACAAGATTTCAATTTTTATTCATAAAATCATTTATGAACTAAATGACGAAAACTAAAACAATTTGTCCTATAACTTAAATGGAACATGAGATTAAAAAAAATCTCTTTCTTAGACTCTTTTACAAATTTATCTTACGAACAATAAAAGCGTAGGTCGCCTTTAGTAAATTTACGAACATAACAAACTATCTTTGTCAAAGCGTAAGAATTATTGCATTTTATTCGGGAGCTCATGCACGTAATATTGGTGATGCAAAATTGTATATGATTTTAGCAAAGAGGATTAATCAATCTTTTATTGACTTGACTTTAAATTATATGACAAATTATTTTATTCTTTTTGATTGATAAATTAGTTTTTAAATTTCTTAGAGGCTTTGTAAAACACGCTTTTCTTTAACACGTGTTATGCGTCAAACTGTTCACAACCTTACGACAAAATTTATTATATAAAAATTTGTTCCGTAGTCTAAAGACAGAGAATTCTCACGTTCAACGAATGGTTACGTGGTCAGAGCCGACAGAGGCTATAGCGGGCACGTGAGGGTAGCTGAGTGGCAGAGCGGACATTCTTGTACCTATAGTGTTGTTTCCCTAGTGACATGCTTCTATTGAGTAGTTTCGAGCTTTGCACCTGCTGTAGAGATAAACCGATACTTTTAGGAGAAAAAGTTTTTCTCATTTTTCAATTCGGAGGGAGAACGCGATGAGAAAAGGTCGTCTTGATTGAGATTGCGCCTGTCACCAGATCCGCTTCGACCACGTGTTTACAAGTGCAGCCACGTGCTACGCCTAATGAAAGTTATTTAATATCTATTGCCCTAGCATAATTGCTATCATTTCTTGGATATTAATTAATATTATTTTCTAAATAAGTGATTATTTTACCTGATTTGGTCGTGCAACCTACATAGTTACCCCAAAGCTTTTACTGTCAGGGGCCCTGCAGGTTTCCACCTGCTCATCCGTCTGCCGGAACACCATCAAGTGGGTAAGGTTCTGGGCGCAGGTTTGCATGCTATTTATTCCGGGCGCTGGATTTTAATTGATTTTCTGTTATTGCGATCATGGACAGGGTTAAAACGTTTTTTCAGCAAATCATTGCAGAATTTGAGCAAGAGCGAAACTTAGGTGTACTAGAAGGCAAATGCTTAATTTAAGTTTTTCCAGAAATGCTTAATTGCACTGACGAGCACCTAAATGACTTAAGCACAGAGGATAATAAATTGGAACTAAAAAGTCACATGTCTAACGGAGCCACGTGCTCACACTAACGAAAAAATTCGGGATGACAATGAACATAGCGTTCGCACAATTGAGTGTACTACTAGCCATAATGAAAGGTCTAGGAGCCCTATTAATATCGTAGATACTAGCTCGAAAGGAGAAATAATGTTGGACAAAGACGTTAGTTCAGACGATGAATTTTATGCACAGCGCAGAGGAGATAAAACTGTTAGGAACAAATTAACTAACAAGGTTACGATGAAAAAGCAGAAATTCGATAATATCCCACAGTTAGCAAATACAGAAGAAGTAGCTACCAGTAGCAAAACACAAGTTAAATTAACACAAATATTAAGACAAAAGCAAGTACGACACCTGTAATTAACAAAATTCAGGAAAAAAGCAGCACGAATATTAATGAAAGTAATAGCAACGAGGATAATAATATGGATATTACTACTAGTGAACAAAACCCCAATCATACTTAAAATGATAATCAGAAGCCAACTGAACCTGAACCCAGAAAAACAAAATCCCACCTCTCATAATCAAGGTCAATAGTAAGGGATGGAAAAAGGTTAGGGGTATGTTTAAAGAACATAACATTGATTTTACTCCCAACACAATACCAGATGCTATAAAGATTTTTTATAAACAATGCTGAGAGTTACAGATTACCGGTTAGACTGCTTAAAACAGCTAATATAGAGCATCATTGCTATATCCTACCCCAGGATAAGGATTTAAAAGTTGTCGTACGGGGACTATTACGGGACGACGATCCCAGTGAAATTCAAGAAGAGCTAAAAGCCAGAAATTATACAATAACTTCAGTAAAACAAATAACTGGGAGAACAAATGTGGAAGTTACGAAATTACCTTTATTTCTCGTTTCATTACCCCAAAATGACAACTCTGCAGAAACCTACGATGAAGAATTTCTATTAGATTTAAGAGTTAAAATAGAGCAATATCGAGGAAGGGCGGGACCCCTACAATGCTATAGGAATCAGGGGTTTCACCATACGCAAAGTGGGTGTGGCCATCCGTCAAAATGTGTAAGACGTGGTGAAAGCCACTCTTCTTATGAATGCCCGAATAAAAATAAGGATGGACCACCTAAGTGTGCAAACTGTAATTGGATCACACCTCTAATTTTAGAGGGCGTGAAATATTAACTAAAAAGACCCCCAAAGATAAACCAAAAACTTACAATAGTAGGGTCATCGAGAACAAATCATACGCACAAGCACTATATACCGGAATTTATACAGATAGAATTAATGAAGCCAAAAAGGTCTTTACCGACTTAGCAGAGCTAGTGTCTGTAATTAAAAGCTCCGGCTTTCATTTAACTGAACAATTAAGACAAATCAAAAACTTAAGTAACGACAACCATATCCCGGAATCTAATAATAATGGACAAACACACAATTAACAAAGCCCCAATAGTGTTAGCATATTGGAACGCGAGGAGCGTTCTTAACAAAATTATGGAATTACAAAATTTTCTTAGGAATTACGACGTTGATATTGCACTCATTAGCGAGACCTATGCCACACCAAATAGGAATATTAATATTAAGAATTATCGCACATTTAGGTGCGACAGATTGAGTCATAGAGGTGGGGGGGGTCGCGATTTACGTTCGCCATTCTCTTCAGGCCTGCCTAATTAAGGAGCATCGTAGTCACAATCACGAAGCAGTCACAGTTGCAGTTCACCTTCCATATCACGGTGTTATTTACTTCACATCTGCCTATAACCCGCAACTATTCAACTTACTGGCAGTAGTATTGCAAGTTTCTGTCTTAACGAGAAACCCTTCGTTACCGCAGGAGATCCAATGCGAAGAATTTAGAGTGGAGTCTAACGTGCCGTCATGTAGAGCCGTCTCACAAACAGGAGCGGCAAGATATTTTATAATTTCTTACTAAATAATTCAATTGCCCTAGATGCGTCACCAGAGTACACGTATAGGCCTGAGAATTTACAACGTGCTGATATTTTGGATATCCTCCTAATTAATACGTCCATTCTCATGACGCTAGAAGTGTTATATGAAATGACGACGGACCATATTCCAGTTTTAGTTACCCTTGGTACTTCCAAAATTAACAATTAAAATTACAAACTGGAACCTTTATCAGGATATTTTAAGCGCAAATCCTCCTAGCCTAGGTAGTTTAGCACGGACATCGATAGCTCAAGCAAAGGTTCTGCAAATAGCATTAACGAAGCTATTACTAATTCCTCGAAAACTGTCATCTAGGATAAATTCACGGGAAGACTACCAATAGTATCACAGAGTTAAGAGAGAATCGCTTAAGGAAAAGATGGCATATTACGTGGAGTCCTCATATTAAAAGAGAATTAAATAAGTTAAATAATGAAGTTCAAAAGCAAATAAAGCAGTATAGAAATTATATCCGGGAAGAAAAGATACTTAGTCTGAGCCTACTGACGGATCATTATAGGCCTTTATTAAAAGCCTTAAAAACAAACAGAGTAGCACCAGATCAATTTACACGGATAATAATATTGCCATTACAAACAAACATAAGGCCGCGGTACTCGCCGACCATTTAGGAAACCAATTTATGCCAAACCGTATCCTGCGAGATCTTGAATTTACCTATGAGGTGTTCTATAAAGTTAAAGATTGGCTAAATGCGCCCACAGTTCGAAAACAGGTTAAATATGCATCCCCGGTTGCAATTACTGATATCCTTTAAAAGTTGAAGACCAGAAAAGCACCAGGGCATGACACCATTAGTAATACTGCAATTAAGAAGATGCTTAAGAATATTGTGGCAAAATATATACAATGGAATATTGTGGCTACTTCCCAAGCACATGGAAGCATGCCAAAATTATTTTATTGCCAAAGCCAGGAAAGGATGCCACCAGGCCTGAGGGGTATAGGCCTATTAGCCTAATCTCTGGTTTGGGGAAGTTGTACGAACGAGTATTCTAAACAGGCTCCGACCATTTTTTGAGGTTCTTCCACCAGAATAGTTCGGATTCCGAAGAAATCTATCGACTACAAAGCAACTAGTTCGGCTAGTGGAGTTCTGTGCAAATGCTTTACACCACCATCAGAATGTTGCCATCCTCATGCTAGACGTGGCGAAAGCATTCGACCGCGTCTGGCAGGAGGGGCTTATCTATAAGCTTATTACTTTTAACATTGACAGGGAAATGATTGAATTGCTCGCCTCTTTCATTACAATTACGAAATTTACAGTCTCCGTAGGTCAAGACGTTTCTAATACACACGTTATCAACGACGGAGTCCTCCAGGGATTTTAGGGCCAATTTTATATCTCTTGTATATAGAAGATTTCCAACGTGCCAACCTAGATAGAAATAATTTCCTTGGCTGTTCCTCAGACGATACAGCTCTTGCTGTGAAGTCTGCTAACGTAAATTACGCAGTTAAGAAACTACAAGACGTCATGTTTGCTATTGAAAAATGGTGTACTTTATGGAGAATTTCCATCAATGTGTCAAAATCGCAACAACTAATTGTCAGAAGAAAGCACACTAAGATGCAGCTTAAAAGAAAATTAAATTTATTCAATGAAGAAATTCCACAGGTAGTCAAAGCAAAGTACTTAGGTGTAATTTTAAGTAATAAGCTCACTTGGAAAGACCATATAACGAATGTGAGGAAAAAAGCGTTTGGAGTTACAAACAGTCTGAAGCCTCTGTTAAACAAATACTCAGACTTACGAAGGAAGAGATTGACATATGTCATGAATATACGCCTCATCGTTACATATGCCTCGCCTGCGTGGTGTGCTGCGAAGAAGAAGGACGTGCATAGGCTGCAACTAATTCTAAATACGGTCCTGCGCGTGATTACAAATGCGCATCATTATGTCAGTAATAACATGTTACATACAGACCTAAAGATTGAAACGTTGGAAGTATACTTGCATAAATTGAATAAACATTTTTACAATAAGACCATCACATGTCCTTACCTCATTAATCTTAATACGCTCAATTATGAGATCCTGGATGAAGATCGTGACCTAAGACCACTTGCGGCCCACCTCACCAACGACTCTAACTTTCCTAGCTAATGATACATGCGCAATATCTTGTATATTGCATATTTGTAAATAGAGTTTATTTTTAATATCTCATTGTTTGTACTGTATACTTAGTCTTATGCCTATTTCCTATTTTACGAAATAGTTTCAATTGACAGGACGATATGAGGACCTAAGTCTTGCTGTCCATGATCGCCTTAATTTTTGACCGCGCGATGTTCGGTCTCCTCTTTTCCATCCTCCTCTGTTCCCCTCGAGGATGCCACGAGCAGACAGACACACGTTATGCGCCCATGTGGCAAATCTTGATTGAGCCGGAAAAACTACACTTTGTGTGGTAGTCCGGCTACGAAATGGGCGGGAATATATCACTCGTTCTACTCAGCCGACTGACGAAATTCAAATTGCGTTTTTCATGTCTTAAAAGCACGACCTAGAATATATATTAGATTTGTATATAGCATTGTTCTAATATAGGTATTTTCACCCGAAGTCGAACTTTTTCTGAAGTAACATACAACGTATTTTCCCTATTTCCATTCTAGGACTCAAATTATGTCTAGATATTAAATTTTGCAATTTTTAGTGAGAAATTTACGGAGAAATTTAAAAATTTATCTTGGTTTATTTTCCTCAGTTTGCGCCAAGAATAATTCACTTAGCGAACCTCTTAATTTGCAGCAACCTGTTTTTTTTTTCATTATACACGAATGCAAAAAAAGTCATCGTTCGTACATTCAAATAATTTTAACAAAATGCATAAACAATATTTGGCGTTGTTATCACTTTTAACAAATATGCCAAATTTTAAAATGCGCCAATATGTTAATTTACGTATATTTTAGGAAATTTTGAATAAAAAACTCTAATTTTTTGCAGCTATGCTTAAAAATACATCTACTTTAAGATGGTGGTAAAAAATTTATAGGTTATATTTCAAGCTTCGTTTCGAAAAATTTATAAAAGTTATTTAAAAATACAAATTTAAAAAATAAATCATAAAAAATGGGATTTTATTTGGAATGAACCTAAATTTCGAACTGTGTAGGAAGGAATCAAATAATTTTCTTATGAAAAAGAGATATTGATCTCTTAAGAAAGATCAAACTCAATTAACATAGAGCAGCTAAAATTTTGAGAGCTAATTTTTTAAAAACTACTCGGGCGATTTTTACAAACATTGCCACTTTGGCATAATTTGAGTTTGTACAATCGAAATATGGAAATAACGTATTATGTTACTTCAGAAAAAGTCGATTTTGTATCAAAATACCTATGTTAGAACAATTTTATATATAAATATAATATATATCCTAAGTCGCGCTATTCTCGACGGGGGTGGGGGACGGTTCTATATCTCCCGTTCTACTGAGCCGATTGACGAAATTCAAATTACATTTTGCATGTCTCGAAAGCTCGACTTAGGGTATGTATTAGATTTATATATAGCATTGTTCTAATGTAGGAATTTTGACACAAAAGCGGACTTTTTCTGAAATGGCATGCCAATTTTTTTTTCCATATTTCGATTCTACGACTCAAATTATGCCAAACTGCCAAGTTTTGAAAAATCGCAAGAGTAGTTTTTAAAACATTAGCTCTCAAACTTTTAGCTCCTCAATGTTAATTGAATTTGATATATATTTGTTAATATCTCTTTTTTTATTAAAAGTATTTGATTCTTGCTATTAATACAGGTTCATTACAAATAAAATTCGCCCACTTTTTATGATTTATTTATAATACTTTTATTTGTAAATAAGTTTTATAAATTTTTTGAAAAATCTTTTGATATATAACCAATAAAAGTTTTGCTATCACCTCAAAGCAGACGTATTTCTAGACGCACCTGCAAAAAATGAGAGCTTTTTATTCAAATTTTCTCAAGATATACGTGAATTTACATATCGGCGCGTTTTGAAATTGGCATATTTGTTATAAGCGATAATAACGCCAAATGTGGTTTACACATTTTGTTAAAGTTAACCACCAAATCTTGCAGCGCTGTATTATATTTCAAGAAATTAAATAATGAAGAATCTGCATAAATGTATATATATATATCTCCAAATGTGATAAAACAACGGTACCTAGAGCCAAAGAATATGTATTGTTAAGAAGGAAAACTTAGCAGCAGCAGAAGTGGCTCCCTTCGAACGAAAAGGGAAACAGCTGCGCATGTGTGAAATATCTGTCGCCAAAATGCTCCAAAGCTCGAAGCTGATGTCTAAGTTCCAACAGGTTCGACGGTCACGTTTATCAAGAGTTTAAAGCTGTGTGACTCCACTTTTTTTTTCCCTCCATATTGATGGATATAAAATCAGACATCAAACTGCGATATGTATGATGCTTCAACAGCCAATGAAAGTGAAACTTCACCTAATATTTCATCATTTCCCAAGTCAAAGAACGATTCATCTTAACCCGTGTTCCTCAGTTTCCTGTGCACGTGGCGGAGGAGGAAAATCTCGGCCAGGTCCGGTACATCACAGAGGGGAAATTCTTGCCAACAAGTTCCGTCGCTAAATCCCTTGGTGAGTGTTCCCTTTTCTTTCTAGCGGCGTAGAAGACAAACTGGTTTACATTACGTCTATGGAGCCTTTCGTTCTTTAGATAGACGTTCTTTGCCTAGAGCCATCCAATTTTGAATAACGTACGTTTCCACCCGAATATGCGCATCTGAAAGCCCAAATTTGGAATTTGTTTTATTATCTATTTCATATTTTGTAAAACTTTAACGCATTTTTGATGAACAAACGCAAAGGATTTAAAAGCGACCAAAGGCAACATTCTACGGCGAAAAAAACCTTTTTATCTAAAGCCGAACTCTGTATCGGAAACTCTTAAAGTATACTCATTTTAAAATTATTTTGCAATATTGCTGTTGAACTGAATTTTATGGTTTAAGTGCGAAGAACATAATATTTAACAAAACGTTAAAAAAACGCCCCTTTGGAAGTAATTTAAAATCTGAAACTTTACAGATTTTAAATTGACGCAGATCCTTTCTTCTTCTTCTTTTTTTTTTTCCCGCAGTGTACCTGAGAGGAAAGACACCATCTTCGAAAGGGAAAGTGGCCGTACTTGGGCAACACTTGGAAAAAAAAAAAAAAACCCGAAGACCGCCCGCTTACCGTGATCTGAACGTTAGTCCAACTTTCGCAGCTTACCGAATTTTCCGCTTGTCTTCTGCTGTATTCTGTCTACGTGTCTGAAGAATAAATGCAGTTTTGAATACTCTTAAATCACTTTCTTGAATGATTAAGAAGATGCATCACTTGAATATGAATAATCCTCATTATAATTTGCTTTACATATCTTATTTCTTGTTTCGTATTTTTCTATGAAGACATTTTCTCATAACTAGTATATTTAAATATATTCGGTACACGCTTGGAATAAGTAAACCGAAATTTCGTATTCAAGCGAATAATAACATTAGTGGCATAACAGTTCACAAAATTCATTATTTCCTGATAGAGACATTTTCTTAGAACTAATGTATAATTAAATATATTATTAGGTACGGTCTGGAAATACGATTAAGTAGATTCTAATTTCCTGTTGATGCAAGTAATAATAATAATAATTGTATAACAGTTCACAAATTTCATTGATAATTGATAACTTAATTAAATTAATTAAATATTAAGTACATTGCTCTTCTAATGTAACAGTTATTTCACTATGAGAAAAAGTGAAAAAAAAAACATATTCAACATATCTTTAATATTACCTAAAGTTTCTTCAGTTCCTTCTTGGCAAACAATATGAAGAGCTGTTTGCCCATGACTGATTGGGCTGGTAACATCAGCTCCGTTTTCTACAAGTAATCTAATTAACTCATAATCTGAAATCATGGCCGCCTTTTGAAGTAGAATATTTCCTATTACATCATCATAATTAAAATGATTAAGTCGTTCTAAGTTTTCTGAAAGTAAAAATTGAATAAAATGTAAATTTCTATAAATTACATAAATATGAATTAATTTATGATTTAATTAATAGACTTTAAAAGCAATCTTATTAAAGTAAAAGGTATAGAAATTGCTGAAATCTCTGAATGGTTATTCTACATTTATTAGAAGGGACAATTTCATGATTTTATTGTTATTCATTATAAAAATGAATGTTAATAAGGAATATTTATTGAAAACATGTAATATTATTAGCACAAATAAAATTTTTAGCTTGAAACAACAGCCGGGGGGGGGAGAAAGGCAGAATCGCCAAAATGTTAGAGATAGAAATTTGCATTTCTCCCGTTCGCGATTGCGCTGAGCAGAAAAGGCGAAATAAACAAATGGATAATGGAAACAACTTGACAGGCAGAATTTTAAATTTTGTAGCCATCATTGTTTTTCTTGTTATCATCAACTGTAAATTTTATAGCCATCATTGTTTTCAAAGATACGTTTTTCTGTTTAAAAAAATCAACTGATGGAAAATTATTGTGAAATTCTAACTGTCAGCCGTTCCTTATGCTCAGAAATAATAATTCATTCTATCACGCGCAAAAAATAATTTTCTTTTTATTGTAAAGAATATAGATAGATTTTTTTACCTATAAAAGAAAATTTTTTACGAATTTAACACGAATGCCTATTATTCTCGGAAGGCGATTTTGCATCTTTAATGCGTCATTTTTTCTTCCATTCCAATCCTTTGCCATTCATGAAAAACTAAGATCTATCCAATTTAATCTGTCCGTCATTGATAAAAAAAACTAAACTTCTTAAAAGTAATAGATGCAGTTCATAAGAGCAGCATGTTTTTTCTTTATAATCTACTTAAATAAATATGAATCAATTTAACTCATAATTTATCGAATTAAAAAGATTAAATATTTTCATCAAATTATTTTATATATGTTTTCACTTTTAAAATGTATTTTTTCATCTCAATGCAATGTTTCGCTTTTTATTCGAGTAATTTGCCATTTTGAAAAGTGAATGTTATCATTCTTTGAGTTTAATCTGTTTGCTATTAATAAAGAAACTAAACTTTTTAAAAGCAATCGAAGCAGCTCTTAAAAATATTATTCTTTTACATTTTAATCTGTTTGATTTAAATAAAAATACATTTGCTTTATGATATATCTAGTTTAAAACATTAAATATTTTTATAGAATTACGCTGCACATTTAACGTTCCATGTTAGTTTAAATGCACATTCATCTAATATCATATATAATATTTTGATATTCCATCTAGGCTATGCCTATGGATAATCTTTACTCACATACCATACTGAACTTTTAAGAACCCTTTCGGGCGAGGGTTGAAATGTGAACCCTTTCACATTTCTTTGAATAAATACTGAAATATATTTCTCCATAAAAATTACCATAATTTATATTACTTATAAGACTTAATAAATAATATTACGACAGAAGATTTACCTCATATATAAACGAGAAAAATATAGAAGAACGACATACATATTATTATAAGTCTTTAATTAAAGCAATATTTTAGCTCAGGTTTAAGGGAAAACCAGTTTAAGAATAGAATTTTAAAAATAAAATAAAATCTATTAAAAGTGGGATTGATAAAGCAAAGAATTAAAACTCTTCTTTCCATCATTTCATTTTTTTCAACAAAATTTGGAAAAAAAAAGTTTAGTAACATTTTAATTTTTAAAATTGTTTCCAGAGTACTTTTAAACAGAAGAGATAACTTCAAGAATCAACATAGATAAACACTAAAGACGCAACATTGATTTATCTCCAAAAAGGCAAAGGTGTAACCGTCAAGGCTCTACAAAGAAGTAACAGGAGTGATCAAAGTCTACTAAAATTACCAAAAAATACATTCCCCCCCCCATTACGAAAGCTTCTACTATATAGATGTAGACGACTTGTTGATGCATAATAATCTTTTGTATTTGGTTTAGGGGCATAAACCTAGAGGATGAGCAACAACAATCACAGAAGTCAAGAGGGTTAGAAAGAAATTAAATCGCAGCCAACTTTATTTCAATAAACCGCTTTTATTAGTCTACAGCAAAAAATTTAATTTCAGTTTTAATCGTTGTTTTGAAATTATAAATTATTTTAAATAGTGTGTTCAAATAGGTTAACATTACCTGGTACTGTAGTATTCACCTGCAGGAATAGATCCCGAGCAGATACTTGAACACGATCATCCGATACTGAAGGGAAGATATTATCCATATGGGAACCCTGTCTTAAAATTCCTTTAATGGCTTCAGTATCATTCTTCACCAAAGCTTGCATCGCAGCGTTAAGGAGATTTTCGATATCCTGCAAAGGAATGTAGTTTTTCCATTCATATTAACAACAACAAAAAACATTTTTTAAGCAGAGGAATAAAAAACACCCAGAACCGACTAAAATTACTTAACTTCTTTGTGTTATTTTTCACAACACGCGTTACTTTTAACACCCTTCGAAAATAGATTAAAAATTTCCCACGTATTTATGAACATATCACTCATAAAAACTTACTTAATTATCTAATCTTACTTTATTTTTAAAATAACTATTTTGAAGTCAAGAGTTTGCAGTGTCGTTAGGTTATATAAATGTAGGAATGTGAAAAATGCAATGCCTTCTCTTTATTTCGAACAGCAGATTTCCCGAATACGCGGGAGTCAGCTTCGAGTTATCTCACGATGGCTTATAGAGACAGGCAGAAAGTACCTTATAAGTTAATGAATTTTTTCTATGATATTTTAGTGCCAACATGAAAAAGATATTATTTAAAAAAATTTAGTTATTTTTAATTATTACGAGCAGAGTACGCAACCCCTTTTTCTTTTTGTTGATTAGATCAAGTTTAAGCATGATATTATAGCTATAAATGGAAGGAAACTCTGCTGTTGTAGTAGTTGCTAATGCTCTCTTGCCTGACATATTGTCCTTGCCACGAGAACAAGTGTACGCCAGTTGTTGACAACAGCCTTGGGTACCGTTCCTCCGCCAATTTTGATGGAGAGCACCCCCGGGGGGGGGACGGATCCGAGTGCCTCTCACCCCTCTTCCCCTACTACAGCCTCTCGAGAAGACTTTCGGCTCGCTGCATATTTAGAGTGCCCCATACCGTATGGACACTATGCATTTACAAATATCCATGCCTTCTCCGAGATTCGAAGCTGGGCCTTTTGATACGGCAGTCAGGGACGCTAACCACTATACCGTTTGGGAGGCAGAAGGAAACTCTGAAACTATGGACCATTCTATAAATGAAATAATAGGAACACCAGATCATTGTGTGTTTCGTCTCTGGCTAATCTCTACCTCTTTGAACCCTCATACACGGAGAGAGTTAAGGGAGATTTTGCTTTGGAGACAGCCTCTAGAACAGAAAGGAATAACAAATAAAACAGATCAAAAATTAGAAAATTAATTCCCTTTGATTTGGGGAACAATTCCTATATTTCTCTTGCAGGCGAACAAAATTTTGGGCAAACGTGACACCGTTCAGGGAAAATGGTTAAGCTAACTATGGCGCATGAGTTTAACGTTCATTTCATATTCTTTCATATTGTTTTCTTACTTTACTCTGACTTATAACAAACATCGGGATCGAATATCATTTCATACCGTTTTAGTTCACTGAAATTGAAAGACTAGTATTGACTGCTGAGATGTAATAATTACGTAACTCTGCAGACTTAGAAAACAGATTACAATGTGTGATTAAAATACAACGAATACTGGCTCTTTCCCGTTTCGCCGTTTCATTACAATTTTCTTACTGGAATATTTCTAAATTTATTTATTTAACTAGAATTTAAATGCTTTGTCCGAAGAGAGCAGAAAGGGGGAAAGTAATGGCAGAAGAGGCATTGTTATTAACTAAAATTGCAGAAAAATGGGACAGTTCCATAGCTCTCGTTCTACTAGGCCGATTGACGAAATTCAACTTGCGTTTTGCCTGATTCGAAAGCGCGACTTAGGATATGTATTAGATTTATATATAGCAGTGTTCTAACATAAGTATTTTGACAAAAAATAGGACTTTTTTTTTAAATGATATGCCAATTTTTCCATATTTCGATTCTACGACTCAAATTACGCCAAACTGCCAAGTTTTATAAAAATCGCGAAAGTAGGTTTTAAAAAATTAGCCCTCAAAATTTCAGCTCCTCCATGTGGATTCAATTTGGTACATATTTGTTTTTTTTTTCTTTTTTATTAAACTTATTTGATGTTTCCTTTCACAGTTCAAAATTTAGTTTCATTCCAATAAAAATTTGCCCATATTTTATTATTTACTTTTAAAATTTGTATTTTTAAATAATTTTTCGAAAAATATTTTGAATTATAACCTATAAAATTTTTACCATCATCTTAAAGTAGATGTATTTGTAGACATGCCTGCAAAAAATTAGAGTTTATTCAAAATTTCCTAAGATGTACAGTAGAAGTCCGATAATCCGGCACGTTCGGGACCGGCTCGGTGCCGGACTACCGAAAATTCCGGTCTATCGGGCGGTAATTATAAGAACAATTAGGTTAATAATTAATAAGTTTCTGAGCCAACCATCAGAATAATTACATTCACTTTCAGCAACTCCTAAATCTTGGCCGAATTTCTTTGCCTTTTCAACAATCATTGGCTCTGTTCCGGCTTTCCTTCAGAACGTACTGCACTAAATCATTTGAACAATACACTATCTAGCTGTTCCAGTTTTGGTTTTTTTAATGTTTTTCTAGAAGCCAATTTTTCAGTTGTTACCGATTGAGAAGCAAACTTCATTAGTTCATCTTTTTGTTTTTTAATGTCATAAATAGTTGATGAGCCAATATTAAACTCATTCATTAAAACATTTCTATTCTCGCCTTTTTCTAGCCGTTTGATGATTTCTAGTTTCTGATTGAGAGTCAGTGTTACGTGTTTTCGTTTCTCTCCTTTTGAACTCGAAGGCTTAGGTTTTGAAAACATGGTCACTGTACAGTTAGAACGAAAATCACTTTTTTTATAAACAGTTTCAAAAGTTACGTTTACTGCGATGTGAAAGGACACAAAACAACAACGCACAAAAAAATGGCGAAGACGCTTCGTGATTGATTAACGGAGCTGCACTGCACCTGAATTTGTTGTGACAGCTGAGACTAGCCGGCCGCTAATTGTTTCCGAACAATACCGAGCGCTTCCGGATGATCTCGAACTACCCCGAAAACTTCCGAATAGCTCTCGAGTGGTTTTATTTGCTTTAAAGACACACTTTTGGAGAAAACCAAAATTTTTACAATTTTCCGGAGCGATGCCGGACTATCGGGCATTCCGGACTGTTGGATGCCGGACTAATGGACTTCTACTGTACATAAATTGACATATTGGAGCATTTTGAGATTTGACATATTTGTTAAAAATGATAATAACGCCAAATATGGTTTACGCATATTGTTAAAATTATTTGAAAAACGACTTTTTCCCCCTCGTGAACAACGAAAAAAAAGGAAGGAAAATAGGTTGCTACAAATTAAGAAATTCCCTAAGTGAATTATTCTTGGCGCAAAATGAGAAAATGCGTCAAGATAAATCTTTTAATTTCTCCATAAATTACAAAATTTAATATCTAGGCATAATTTCAGTCGTAGAATCGAAATATGGAAAAAAAAATGTAAGTCATTTCAGAAAACGTTCGACATTGTGTGAAAATATCAGTTTTAGAACAATGCTATAACTGTCTCACTTTTGGGGGGGAGCAGCGTATATCGTTTTAGTTTTATTATAGTATTTGCGTCGAACATGTATCAACGCTTTCATAATTCATCAGATGATGTATTTTATTGTCACTCTTTTCTGTAATGTAAATAAATTTTGATATGTTACGTTTTTGAGAGTATCGCTAAGGTAAATAAACATAGTAAGTTTCAAAGAGGGATTGTTTTTATTCTATAATCTATTGTTGCTTATGCTCACTTGTCTGACGCAGTCAGCCCAAGCCCAAGAAATGCCTCGTGGCAAGGAGCGCAAGATTACGCCTGCCGTTGGCAACAGCCTTGAGCACCTAACAGCTAACAGTGGTATTTGGCTCAGTTCCACTCCCCAATTTTGATGGAGAGCAAACTGGGGAAACGGGTCCGAGGGTCTCCCATCCCTCTCCCCTTCCACCAACCACACGAGAGGACTTTCGGCTCGCCGCATATTTGGAGTGCCTCCATGCCGTACCGACACTATACATTTACAAATATCTATGCCTTCTCCGGATTCGAAACGATCTCTTCGGCACGGCAGTCAGCGACGCTAACCAATATACCGGTTGTGCGGCTCTATAATGTGTTTAAGGTTATAGCTATCAATGGTTTCAATTCCCACATCTTGATTGAAAATAAGCATGTGGTTGTTTTCATTCATGCCTCAAATACATGACTGTTATCATTCATGAGTATAAGTAAGCGTTCGTTTAAAATATTTAGCAATTTCCAAGAAATTCAGATTACCATACTGATCTCGAAATCGAGAATTATAAGGGATCGAAGTAATTTAGGGTATAAATGCATCGAAGTTCATGAATGTAATTTGTATTCCAACTCCTTAGCCGATTAACAATAAAATCAAGAATTTCCAAAAATTTAGGATGAACATTAAGAATGAATTTCAGAAACCAAGATAGTTCAGAACGAATTGCTTCCATATTGCTAAAAATTCTAAATGAACACTTATTTATATATGACAATGTAACACAGTAAAAATTTTTAAAAAAATGCCGATATGTCTAAAACCTATAACGAGATTATCCAAGAAATGAGTCTCCTTTCCAAAGGTGCTTAATTGTATTGTTCCCTAATACTGTAGAAATTAAAGTGAGGAAAATAACAATAAAAGCAGAAATAAAAAAATTGTCAAAATACAATACTAAGTACAATTATTTAAAAAATTATTTGCTTTTAAACAATAAAACTTTAAAAAAAATTATTAGAGTAGTAAAAAAAAAATTTGAAGGCAAGCCTTCTGCGGATTGATTCTTTCTAGCAGAATTTTTTTGAGAAAAAATTTTAAATGAGGCAATAAATAATTAAAAAGTGTTGCAATATTAAACTTCGATTTAGAATATAGTACCTCTTGAATTCATGATTAATATTTTAAAAGGTTTCAAAAATTTTAAAACGTATAAAAATCTTATGATTAAAATCCATACGCAATCTTCTCAATGAACACTGCGGAAAAAAAAAGACAGTTTTATATCTCCCGTTTTACTGGGCCGATTGACGAAATTCAAAAACTTTTACAGCACATAGTGTTTCGGATAAAACATTATTAAAGATTAATGTACACTGAGAAAAAAATTGTGGACAGTTCTATATCTCCTCTGCTCGGCAGATTGACAAAATTCAAACTGCGTTTTTCATGTCTCAAAAGCGCGACTTAGGATACATATTAGATTTATATATAGCAGTGTTCTAATATAGATATTCTGACACAAAATCGGGCTTTTCTGAAATGACACGCCAGCTTTTTCTCCATATTTCGATTCTACGACTCAAATTATGCCAAATTGCCAGGTTTTGTAAAAATCGCACGAGTAGTTTTCAAAAAAATAGCTATCAAAATTTTAGCTCCTCATTATTTATTGAATTTGTTATATATTTATTAATATCTTCTTTTTTATTAAACTTACTTGATTCCTTCTTACAGAATTCCAAATTTGGGCTTAATCCAAATATCACTGGCACATTTCCTATGATTTATTTTTTTAATTTGTATTTTTAAAAAAAATTTTCGAAAAAAAATTTGTATTATTATCTATAACATCCTTAACATCACGCGCTGGACATAAAATTGTTTTTTTTCTGTACAAAGTTGTCATTGCTCGCTTTGAAATCCTTGAGTTTGTTCATCGAAAATCCGTTAAAGTTTTACAAAATATGAAATCGATAATAAAATAAATTCCAAATTTGGGCTTCCAGATGCCCATGTTCGCAGCAGGATTACGTCATTCAAAATTCGATGGCTCTAGGTACCGTCGCTTTATTACAATGCGGGAAACCTATATACATTTATGAAGATTCTTCATTACTTAATTTCTTTAAATATAATACAGGGTGATAATATTTAGTGGCAACAGTTTGAAAAGTGAAACGCCGTTTATAGTCAAATGCCACAAAATACCTAAACGAACTAAATAGCTCTTCTGGGCTAACGCCATTTGGGCTAATAAGTGCATAATTTGAGTCGTAGTTTCGAAATATGGAAAAAAAATGGGATGTCCTTTCAGAAAAGGTCCGATTTTGTGTCAAAATGCCTATATTAAAACGATGCTATATATAAATCTAATATACATCCTAAGTCGCGTTTTCGAGACATGAAAAACGCAATTTGAATTTTGCAATCGGCCCTCTAGAACGGGAGGTGTAAACTTTCGGATTTTTAGTCCAAGGGGGCTTTGTCCCTGAGGGACAATTGTTTTCGTTTTGCGGTTTTGCGTCGAATTACTCTGAATGTCCGTTTCACTTTTCAAATTTTTGCCACCAAACATTATCGCCCTATATTTGAAGAAATTAAATAACGAAGAATTTGCATAAATGTATGTATGTTTCTGGGAGTGTGATAAAACAACAGTACCTAGCGCCATCAGATTTTAAATGACATAATACTACTGCGAATGTGGGCATCTGGAAGTCCGAATTTGAAATTTGTTTTATTATCGATTTCATAGTTTGCAAAACTTTAACGAATTTTTGATTAACAAACTCAAGGACTTCAAAGAGAGCAATGGCAACATTGTACAGAAAAAACATTTTTATCTCCAGCGTGTGAGATTGTGTATCGGAAATTCTAAAGATATGCTCAATTTAAAATTATTTTGAGATATTGCTCTTGAACTGAAGTTTATGGTCTAAGTGCGAAGAACATGATATTTAATAAGAAATTTTTTCGCATTAATTTTTTGTCTAATATAAGAAGCAATTTTTTTTAAGCGTTTACGATAGATCTTCTAGTTTAAGAAGAATACATAGCATAAAGTCATGTAAAATGAGTTGAGAAAGAAAGACTTAAACGGTTCAAGACGAAAAGATTCAATTATTTTCTTAAAAATTTGTTTTTATAGAAGAGATTTAGTTACTTAAAAGAGAAAATAAAGAGCAAAATTATTCAAGACGAAGCTGTTCATTTATCTCAATGGATCGCTTATACACGAGGTTTTCAATAAATGTTACTCTCGTGGGGCATTTATTAAAATTTTGCTAAAACACGGTTTCTGCTTACAAAATACCACAAAATTTGCTTGCTGTTGTGGTGAAGTATTGTTTCTATTTCCTAAAAATTTGATTTTACATCTGCATTTATTAAAAAAATGGTCCTAAAAATTGAGAAGTGTCCCTCAAACATTATACGTTACCTCTCGAATGTACCAAGAATTTCAATGTATGAATTACATAGAAAATAATTCTGAAGTATGATCAGAGTACCGTATTAAAAAAACAATAGAAAGGACAAGGTTAAAAACTCATTAGTAGAAACAATCTGGATAAATATAAATATATGGACATCATTCAAAACCAAAAATTGTAATGATCAAAATTAAAAAATTAAATGTTAGTGAAATTAAGTATACAAGAATATTTAAAGTCAATGATCAATATAAGGTGTTGTAAATATGAATTAAAATGTAAATAAAACAGAAATTAAAAAAAAGAGAGACTGAAAATTTTCATATTTTATATTACACTCAAAGGGGTGTTTTTTTTCATTTACAACGCACATACACGTTTCGAGGGCAATTCAGGTAAAGTTCCTTTGGGCTAAAAATATTTAAAAACAGCATATGTATAGAATTTGCGATGGACAGTTGCCAGCGCTGGAGGTAAAAAATATTTCATTCCGTACTGTGCTATATCTTTCTTCGAAATCGTTCAGTTTTTCTATCAAAAATCAGTGAAAGTTTAACAAAATATGAAATAAATAAAACAGCAAATTCGAAATTCGAGCTTCCAGGTGCTTATATTCGGGTGGAGGAATACGTTATTCTAAGTTTGATGTCTCTAGATACGGTTGTTTTTTCACAATGCTTGAAACATACAGTGTTCTCTCGATTATCCGTGCGTCGCATTTTACGCATACTCTACACTACAAGTAAATAAAAAACAAACGCGCGTAAGTTCTTGCATGGAGAAAGATTCTTACTAATATTAAACTCAGAGATTCATCTAATTGTGAAAAAGTTGATGCAATAACTGAAGCTGTGTGCTAAAAAATTGAAATTGAAAAATTCTTTATAAATGTCGATTGGGCAAATATCGCGAAATGGTTCAATGGCGATTGGACTGAACTGTGCTTTCAGTGCTTGAAGGATGCGGATATCGGCTCAAATGTCGCAAGGAAAGTAAAGACAGAGAGTGATACTGAAATACAAGCGAAGAATATACTCACAATTAACATTAGTCCCGAGAGAGCAATGATTTCTTTTCGAAATTTGATTGGCCTTCGTCGATCAAAGGGGATTCGAATATAATGATAAAATAAATAGCACTTCAAATACGCAGTAGACAAATATTTAAAAGTTCTCAGAAACAAAGTAAAGTTATTGATTTTTTAAAAGAAACAAACGCATTCAATATTCATGAAAACAAACTGTTCCGTTGTTTTTCAATTATTCGTGATCTGCTTCCCCATCGTTACCTCGGATAATCGAGAATCCAATGTACATACATTCATGACGATCCTTCATTAATTAATTTCTTTAAATATAATACAGAGCGATAACATTTGGTGGCAACAATTTGAAAACTGCTTCAGCGCTTTTAATGATTCAACGTAAATTGCTTTTTCGAGACTAATAGCCCTTCTTGGCTGACGCCCCTTTGAGCTAATAAGTATAAAAAATTTAGATTAAAGGGGATGTGAAATAATGTAAAATGTCTAACGTTTAAAGAAATACAAAATATATATATATATATATTCCAACACGTGCAAAATTTTTACCTTCGTTGCTTGAGAAGAGACGTCTGAAGTAGTCATATCACACTGCTTACCCGACCTCTTTAAAACAAAGAATGTGTACGTACGGAACGAAAGCTTCTACACACGCAATGTAAATCAGTTTGTTGTCTACTCCGTCACTATGTCGCAGAGCCACAAAGCCTGGTTGCCAAATCGCCAGATGTACAGGAATTTGAGCAAAATGGTACAAAATAAAAGGACGTATGGGATTCAGGAAAATAATTCAAACTCGGAGTTTTGTAGATTTTGTTATTCAAAATAAATAGTCCATTCATTAATCTACCTACACCAATTTACTTTTGATTTACGTGGATATACCGGGAGAGGGAAGGAAATGTTATTACAGAACTCTGACCTCTTGACAAACATGACCTTCGACCTATGATTCGACAATTATTTCGCGCATGCCCAAAAAAGTATTAAGGCTGGATGAATACCTTCAATAAAGTAAACCTGGAGTATATCTTTCCCGGAGCATGTCCTGCTGTGTGCAAAGCTTTTGTTCTTAACATACGCGTTCTTTCATAATTGTAGGTGTTAACTGACTAATACGGCATTCCACAAGCGTATTCAAAAACCTGCAGAGCTATTCTTCAACGGTTTGCTCTGACTGGATGAAAAATCTTTCTCTCTTTGTAAAACGGTGTTTGAGACACCAGGGTGCCTGAGCCAATGCTCTACCCCTTGTAAAACAGTTTGATCATTTCGAAAAATGGTATACAATAACCTATCGATAAATCAAATAGATTTTTATTTAATAGTTTTGTTACGGTCAGATAGGAATACTCGTTTATAACAATGAAGTTGCTGTCTAAATTGCTGGTGACCGTGACAAGAGTGAGGTAGTGCAAACATAGGCAAATTGAATCCATTAAAAATTATCGAATACAAAATTTCAAATACAAAGACATGAACTTGGAATAATTATATACATATACCTATAACATATACAAAAGTGAGAATGCGGAGAGAAAATTCGAAGTGTAGCAGATAAGAGGAATGAAAATAAATGCATAAATAAATACATATGTCAAACTATTAGAGTTGCATATTTACATGATCCATACATTTAGTTGGTTCATATTTTCCAAACACTGTTATAGTCGTAATCACAGATTTTAATGCTGGGATTATCAACATTTTTCTGCCTTTCAACAAATTTTTTGGTTAAGTGCGCAGTAACTCAATGCCTAACTCTTCATGTATTCTATTATTCCTTACATTCCATTCAGCATTTACAATTTGTCGTAGAAGAGTATTTCGGTAAACTTGCAATCTTTTCATATTAGCTTTCTTGGTATATGCCCAATTATATATATTGGACTTGGATAACACAAAAGTGGATGTAGAGTGCACTTGTAAATTAATAACTTGTTGTCAATAGATAATACACTGTTTCGAGCAATTAAGGGGTGCAGTTTGGCTTTACGAACTCAAAACTTCTGGATAATAGACGTAATGTGTAAGGACCATGATCATGTAAATGACTTATTGAAGATCACCCCAAAATAAGGGACTTGCTTGGCCCAGGGAATATTAGTGTCGTAGAATTTCAGATTTTTCTTGAAGTTGGTCTTCTACGTAAACATAATAGATACTGTTTTGTCCACGTTGAAGAGGATCTTCCACTTCGAGAGCCAATCTCTTTGCCGTCACACTAAGAAATGACGGTTATCTGTCTACACTTCGTCGTGTACGCTAACATTAAACTGAAAACATTTGGAAGAACAAGTTGTAGAAACATTAGGTTTTTTCCGAAAGCTCAGGAGTTGTGAGAAATGAGCAATGCCCTCGCCGAGACTAGAACCTCGGACCTCTGGAATATGCGCTGAGTGTGCTGACGACTACACCACGAAGGCATGCTAAAAAGGCGGGACAAATACCTTATAAAGTACTGACTTCCAAATAAGCAAAAATCAGAAAAAGCTCAATCTTGAAGTTGATACAGATAGAGAAATTATTATGCGATTAATCAATGCACGTTTTTGTTACCAAGGCAAGAAGTTTTATTTAGAGGCCACCATGAGCAGGGATATTCTTTTAATCGGGGAAACTATTTAGTTCTTGCAGACGTTTTAAATATACAAAATACAAAATACCATAAGAAATTAAAAATTCCTTAAAACAACTTTAATTAAAGGAAAAAGATAACATTCAAAAGAATATGAAATAAAATTCAAATTGATCTTACAGTCAAACGTCTATTTACCATGTTTACTCACGTCATAGTCCCACTTTTGCCAATTTTTTATTGTGAAAATCTAAGTTCGACTATTATACGCGGAAGTCTACTACGCAATATTGCACACTTTTGATGGTTTTGTCTGCTTCAAAATGAGAGTGCGACTATTACGCGAGTAAACACGGTAATTGATACTATGTTTATGAATTTCTCTATTTAGCGACGGTTTTCATGAAATTCTGCCGGAGGTATATGTTTTCTTCTGTAAAATTCACCAAATGCAGAAGCACACTCTCTGTTTAATGGATTTTTTTAATGGATGAATATCATTCCCGTCTATCAAAAAAAGTTAAATATCTTATTAGTTTTAGAAATGAATTTATGTATTTTTCATACTGTAATTTTGCGTTAAATTTCATTACACTACTCTTCTCCATTTAAAATTAAAATAAATTTCCTATCTTAAATCGTGTTTCATAAAAACTTCCATTCTGAAATCCCCCATTTAGCGGTGTTTTTCGATGGATACTGCAACTTCATTAAATAGAGGTTGTGACGGTACCAGTAGCATTAGAGATATAGCACTGGATGGAATAATGAAAGCAACAGCAATGTTAGATGAATCTACAAATACTGCAAACCTGTCTCAGGCTTCTACTGCTTTTCTGCTTGAAGAAATTGGTGACGTTCATGTTTTTTTTTTTTTTTTTTTTTTTTTTTTGGTTAAGCTAGAGCTATCTCACTACTATATGAACTTCGGCAAGGAAAGCAAAATATTTTTCAACATACTTGAACAGTCTTCAGAATTTTTTTCCAATTCTGCATAGAATACAAATGAGCTTAATGCATTGGAGGTCAAGAAATGCTTTCCAAGTGTTGCGAATGCAAGAAGATACAGTTAATACACTGCGTGAAAATAAAAAGAAACTTGTCAGACTTTAAGTGTAAAAGTTCCATATAATTAATAACCTGAGTTTTACGCGATCGCAAAAGGATATGCGTCATCAGTAAAGGATTCTGACTTTTTTCTGATGGAAATTTTCATTCATATATTTAGACGGGCAGATATTCTTTTTAACATTCTTCTGACGAAGTTATAAGATGTAAAATATTATATCGAGAAAGCTAGAAACAATTCCTAACCTTACAGAAACTAAAATGATTATGATCAAAATCGCAAGAAGAAAAGTTTGTCGATTAAGCGACGTGGAAAGAATAATACAGAAAATCTCGAACATCTATGTGTCTATAATGAAATTATTGACGCAGTAGCTTATCGAGTGGCACAGTAGTTGCAGTAACACGGTATAGTTGTAGCGAGATTGGAAGGTCTCAAAAATTGCACTAATGTTGAAATAGTTTTCCTCCTCACCCCCAAAACATTCGGCATTTTACATCCTTATTACCGGGTAAATTGTTTTCATCTTCTAAATCAAGCCATTAAAATCTTTTTAATTTTTTAACTTAAGAAATAAATTAGTAGAACTTTACAGACTATCACATTTTTCGGGCAAATCTGTGTCAAAAATTGCGAAGTTCTTTTAAAGAAGCTGAATTTAAAAGACGAAGCGTTTCCTATAACTTATAATCCTATCGCGAATATGGGCATCTGGAAGCCCAAATTTGCAATTTGGATTTTGTTTTATTATCTATTTCATATTTTGTCGAACATTAAAGAATTTTTTATTAATAAACTCAACGATTTCAAAGCGAGCAATGGCAACACCGTACGAAAAAAAAAATATCTCCAGCGAGCGAGACTGTGTATCGGAAATTCTAGAGATATGCTCTTTTAAAATTATTTTGCGATATCACTGTTGAACCGAATTTTATGGTTTAAGTGCGAAGAACATGATATCAACAAGTAAAGGGAACACACAAAACGTTAAAAAAATAAGCCCCTTTGGGCGTAATATTAGATCTGAAAACTTTCAGATTTTTACTTTTTTTTAATTGATTGATTAGAACTTTTTATTTAGGTTTATTGGCTTCTTTCTTTTATTAGCTGTTTTTAATTAACGTGTGATATAGATTTTTTTTTAGTTAAATTTCGTTTAAAAGTTCCGGCTTCAAGTTTGGTTGAAGCTGAGCTGTCTTTGTCTACATTATTTCAGCATACAGCTTTCGTAAACTATACAAAAAATGCATCTAAAAACCACAAAGAATCTTATCAACATTCTTGCCACAGATGTGTCTCATTCCCGATGGTGCCAGGTGGCTTTTTGTATAATGACCTCTAAGTAACCTGTTACTCGGGAGACATGTTTGAACAGTACTGTCAAAGAATATGTATCGCTACATAGACGTTCTTTGGAACTGTCTTCTTTCAAAGTTGAAGTGTAGCTTCAGGTAGTTCCAATTCATTCCTTTAAAACGTGCCAAAAAGATGACAAACAAAAGACTGCTGTCGAAAAGGTGGTATTGTTAGAGCAGATGAATTCAAAATAGTCCAATCTGTTATCTACAATTTACCTATACATTCCGAAGTTCCTGTTGCTAAATTTCAAGGCTGAGAGGTTTCTACACCCCTCTTCGTCCTGCATGAAATAAAGACGTTTAATTCCCTTGATTTTCGATATCACTGAAACAGGATTACTTCAGACAATTAAGAAATAGTCTGATGCTGACACCACATAACTTCCTTGTACGACCTATTAAATTACACACATTCTTTGTTCCATTTCATTTAAACTTATCCGCTCGAATTATTCTAAATTAATTAATCGATCCCTCGACGGAAGTTGAAAATGGCATCAAAAACTGCTGAATTAGAAATTCCGTAACTTTTTATCATAGCAGAACCAAACTTCTTGTACTTTTTTTTACAAAACCTAAGTATAGGACCCGTGATATTGCATTAAAAGTTAGATTTCATTATTTCTAGAAAAAAAATTTTTTTTTTTAAACTTGACGCTCCCAAAGCACGAATTTTGTCGTCATTTAAAGCCTTTATGTAATTGAAACTATATGACTTTGACCCATATAATCTTTATTCATCACATTTTTGTTAAGGAGGGGTTTTACTATATGATTTGTAGTAGAGAAATAATGTACAAGGGTACCTTTCGTAAAATAACTAGTCACAGTTCCAGAGGATTCCGGTATGTCGTTGAATTGATCGTCTTAGAGAGTTGACGAGAGCAGGAATATTTGCTTTTAATAATTATAAGAATTTATATTTAGTAACTATAAAATTCGGAAAATAAAGGCCGGGTAAAGACTTTTAAGCCAGGTAACATTTACACACACACATATATACTATGTATAAAGTTTGTATATATAATACTACATATAAGTTGGGTATTACCGACTGCAATCAAAACGGGAGGTTCACCAGGCCGTTTTGGAGGAGGACTCCCTAAATAAGTGCGAACGTATAGACGTCACGCAAAAAACTCGCCCAAATTTGAGCGGCCAAAAAGGAAATTTCCATCGAAATATGATACCCTGAATTTTTTTGATTACAGTGTAGAGACATTACGTTATTTAGAAGCAGGAGTTGCAAAATGAGCAAAGCCCTCCCCGGGATTCGAACCACGGACCTGTCCAACACGCGCCGAGTGTGCTGACCACTTCACCACGAAGGCATGCTAAGAAGGCAGGAGAAATACCTTATATACTCCCCCTTTTATAGGGCGACTGTGGATTAGGGGACGCAATCGCCAAATCCTGGTTGTGCAGAATGACCATCCACCATCTTTTTTTAGTTCGGGCGCCACTGTAGAGTTATTAGGTATTTTTTGAAAGCGGGAGAAATGAAAATGAGCAATGCCCTAAACGGGGGTTGAATCACGGACCTCTCGAATACGCGCCGAGTGTTAACATAAATTTTTGTCTCTTAGAAGAACAGTAGCAGATGTAGAAATTAAAGTTAGATTTTCCTGGCCGTGAATATTGAATAAAATATCAATTTCGAAGGCGGTTTGACATACGTCTGTCTCCGCAATTATTTTTTTAAGAACACGGACGTATATTATATCCTCTTCAAAAATGCTAGAGTTTGTATGCAATACGTATTAGCGCTTTTTTTGGGGGGGAAAGGGCACATTTTTATTCCAAAAGCAGTTAGCCCCAGAAGGGCCATTAATTTTTTTTTGGCATTTTGTGGCGTTACACTATAAACGGCGTTTCAGTTTTCGAATTGTTGCCACTATGTATTAGAGCTCTGCATTACATTTAAAGAAATTAAATAATGAAGAATCTGCAGGAATACATATATGTTTCTCGCACTGTGGAAAAAAAGAGGTACCTAGAGACATCCAATTTTGAATAATGTAGTCCTCCATTCGAATCTGGAAGCCCAAATTTGGAATTTGTGTATTTCATATTTTGTAAAACTTTAACTAATTTTTTATTAAAAACTTAACGACTTCAAAGGAAGCAATGGCAGCAGTATACTAAAAGAAACATTTTTATTTCCAGCGCGCGAGATTGTATATCGGAAATTCTAAAAATATGCTCTTTTTTAAATATTTTGTGATATGGTTGTTGAATTTAATTTTATGGTTTAAGTGCAAAGAACATGACATTTAATAAATAAAGGTAACACACAAAACTTGAAAATAATGCCCCTTTGAACGTATTATAAAATCTGATTTATTTTTCAGATTTTTTTCTATTGCTTTAATTTTGCTTTTTAATATTTATCGTTAAATATGATTATTCTGTATTATTTTTCTTATATTTTCCTTATTGTTAATAATTCAATTAAATAATAAGTCCATTATTAGTTGATGATAAAGAGGATTTAAACTGATAAATAACTAACTTACTGCAGTTTCTCGCTTAACGGTTTTTTGAAAAATTTCTTGAATTATTTTTACTTTAAATTTGACCTTTTGGTTTAGGAAGCTGATTTTGATTACGGAAAAACACACTAGGGCAATTTGCTAAGGGAGCAGTATTTTCAGAGTCCATTTGAAGAAGTCTACCTCATATTCACGTTACGAAATAGAGAAAATAGATCAATTATGAAAACGCCCATGGAGCCAGCGCGTTCGTCATTAGCAGAACTATTCTAGAAATTCCACTATTCAGCGGTATTTTCTGCTGATGGGTGAGAAAGGAAGAAACTTATTTTAAGGCACATATAATTTTTAACTACAAACGTTTTCAAACACGTATAGAGTAGCCTCCACCAGTAGCCGCCAGAATAAAACTGACGATGTTTATATAGTTTTATGTACATTGATAAATAATTAAAGTCAGTGAATTCTGTCGTGGCAACGATCTGCTTAAAGAGATCCGCTATGAAAGTGACTAGTACTTCTAAAAACATAAACAAATAACTTCATTGACTATTACCTTTTTAAGACTATCTTCTCTAGAAAGCCAGAGTAGACTTGAAGACTTGATGATAGAAATTTCCGTTTTGCAGAAGTAAATATTTCTACTGCCAAAATGCTTTCTACTTTTCTACTAAGATTTTTAGGATAAATTCAGATGGATATCTGTACATTAATACTTTTTTATATATGCTTACTCGCTTATGTTGTTCATTATAATGCGGTGGCTTAAGCTATTTAACTTGTGGTGAAAAACTCCTAAATTTGATTAAAATACGTTTAAATATTTTATATTTATTTCATACTAAAGAACCACGAAGTGATTTTATCAACTTTTACGATCAGTGTGTTTACATCCACTTTTGCTGGGCTATTGTAAAAGTCTGTTTTAATTTATGTTCCGCTGCAATACATTTTGCTGGTATTCCTTTTCATGGGTGTGATTAAAAACGACAGATTCACACATTTACATTACCTTTTCTGAACAAAATGTTCCCCTAATCCAAAAGGAAGGAATGTTGCCTTCAACTGTGCTAAAAATGAAAATTCGTTGCTTATCACCTTCGTGTTTAGTATCGAAAATTTTCTCATTTTTTGCTGAATTTAGAATTTCCCATTTGCAGAATTATGTACTTAAAGTCTCTAAACTGATTCGGTCCATTTGGATATATTCACTGTAAATGTATAGATTTATTTTTATTGTGGACTTATAGCTGTCTCTCACTATTTCTGTCTGATTTTATCAGATAATAGTTACTTACAATAAGAGTAGTCGTCTCATTATTTAATGAGCAGAGCATGCATGTATGGAAAAAGCAGCAACAATAGATAACATAGAAAAGAAAAACAAATATTTTTGCGCAGTGTACTTAATTCATGGCCCACATTAGAAACACTGTTTTATAAGAACTGAAGCGCAATATGTATTCCTGAATTATGAATATATATGTTATAAATTAAACAGTGTAGAATAAAGGCGTAATAATAAGTATAGATTAATTGCATATTAATTTATACTACTTATATAAATTTCCCTAAGAGCTCATTCGGTCAGTTATAAAGGTTCAAAATTTCTACGAAATAAAGCTGCACCGACAAAGAAAGATAAATCAATTAAACGTGGAGTATCCTCCGCACAACGGTTAAAAAATATTTGGCCAAAGTTTGAAAATCGCAAATCCCCTACAGTCAGCTAAACCGGCACAAATTTGATTACATATGAATAAAAGTTTTAAAATCTTACTAATTATAGTAATGTCACCAGTACCGATAAAAATAGCATATCTGAAATTCTTATGTTATTAAAAATTGTCAAGAAATCAGAAGCCTGTTTAGCTAAACAAACTAACTATACTAATTAATACCTCCAAGCAATATCAACAGCAACTTCTCAGCCATCGATATTAGGGTTAAAATACATGTCTGTTAATTAAGGTTTTTTGGTTTTCTAGACGGTGATTCGTTTCCCTTCGAAAGTCCTCTTTTCCCTTAGGCAGATAGCCCTTGCATGCTTTGCCATGTTTGAATAGCCTATCTAAAGCAATCAATATAAGAGCAATGTAAGAGTTACTGGATCGAATTAACGCTTATTAGTTTTTCACAAAAAGTATTTATTCACTCCATGCCTCTAAAAATCGTTTTACACGTTGTTGTGCATAATACAAGCATAAGATGCCTAGAATAACACTTTATTTGTCTCAGAATATATATTATATATATATATATATATATATATATATTTAAACCAATCGTGGGTTCTGGGTTCGGCTTGGCCACTACTAAGGCCAGAAGTGGTGGCCACTTTGTTATGGAGGCTCCTAATAGATGGGCCACCTTTGCCTCTTATGAAGGGACGGACAATTACAGCCATGCCTTCTCCGGGATTCGAACCCAGATCGTAGCCGGCTCCCCTAACCACTATACCGTCTGGGCGGCCGCAGTTTATATGTAGGTATGCACAAATTAGAATACATTAGATCATTAAAAAATTATGCATATTTTAAAACGTATTCTTTAAGTTTCTGAAGTTAGAAATCTTTTTAAGTCATTAGGATACATAAGTAATTACATTAAATAAATTATTCAAAATGACAAACTTGTAAATAATCAAGAAGAAAACGAAAGAAGTTATCTTTTATCTAAGTAATAACATTTTTAAATTTTCTTTTGTCTATTCTTTCCAAGGCAATTAATATAATCTATGGCAATAGCATTTCGAAATCTTTAAATTTCCTCTATGTTGTGACCAGACTTAAAATATCTCTTTTGCTCACAGATAATTTCTTCTTACGTTGCGTTGTGCAACAGTTTTGCTGACTACATATAGCAGTCATGTATATGCCTACGACGGAGTTAACCACGTGCAAAATTAGACCTCTTGAATTACGATATTAAGTGAATTTTGTGATTTATTTATTTTTATTCTACGATTTATCGGTGCGTGTTTCTGTAATTTGCGATATTTAGTCACTGAGGGAAATGAATTTCCCTCACTTATTTCTGATCCACTGGAAACTACCGTTAGAATCTTAGTTATCAATCTTACGGAGGACGTTATCACTTACGGAAATGCCGTTCTTGGCGAAAATTGGACGCACCTAATTAAAAAAGAAGATTACGAATTAAATAATTTCATCAATACGATGCATTTGTGCGAAGCGATTACTAATATTAATTCGAAAGGACATATGTGTGCTATGAACCTTCAGCTGATACAAGATGAGGATACCAGGACTATCATAGAGACGAGTTTCCAGAAAACAATGAATCCAGAATGATTCCAGAATGTTCTAAAAGGTAAGTGCGAATATTATGGTAATTTGAATCCAAATGCTAATAATATTTCTGTTAAGGATGTTGTACTGTAGAGACATTAGGTATTTTTGAAGCAAAAGTATTGAAAAATGAGCAACTCCTTCACCGGGAATCGAACCAAGGACCTCTCTGTTACGCGTCGAGCGTGCTGTCCACTACACCACGAAGGCATGCGAAGAAGGCGAGAGGAATACCGTACATACTCCCCCTTTTAAAAGGGGACGGGGAATTCGGAGCCCCACTCGCCAAATCGTGGTAGTTAAGAATCATCATCCACCACCTGTTAGTTCGGGTGCCAGTGTAGCGACAATAGGTATTTTTTGAAAGCAAGAGAAAAGAAAAATGAGCAATGCCCTCACCGGATATCGAACTACGGACCTCTCGGTTACGCGTCGAGGGTGCTGACCACTACACCACGAAGGCATGCGAAGAAGGCGGGAGAAATACCTTACAGTATTGTAAAGAATTGATCAAAATGCTAGTGCTCCTAATGCTAACTCTGGAAACGTTAATATGAGTGATGTTGTTAATGATAAGATCAAACCAAAGGCTAAACGATCTTCTAAAAAGTAAATAAAAGATCAATCAATGATGCAAGAGATGAGGATGGCTTTATTTTGCCTAGAAATGCCTCACGCCCAAGGAAAATTGTTAAAAGTAATCTTGATATCCATTTAACTAATAAATTTCAGAAATTGTCTTGTAATAACGTTCATAATAATGATTTTGATGATTTTCAAAAATTAGATGATCCTATAGATAACCAAACTGGACTTAGTAACGATACTAATGTTGTTCAAGCCCCAAAGGTGAGACTAATAATGGTAAATCCTGAGGTTAAATGTAGCTACTTTCTTAAAATATTAAAAACTGAAACTAAACATGACTCCGCAGGTAAAGTTAATAGTGAATTTTTAAAGATTTTTCCCTACCACAGAGAAATAAACAGATATCTGGATTCTAAAAAAATTGACCATTGTGCCATCTTAAATAAGTTAGATAAGCCAATTAAAATTGTAATCCGCAGGTTGCCGATTGACTACCCTAAAGAGGAAATCTCAAATAAATTGTATACTCAGGATATAAAGTTAGATGAGTGCACAGAATTAAAACAAAAGCGCCAATGCCTCTTTTTCACGTGCAACTAGAAAACACTCCGTGGATGAAGAAATTTATGACATTGTAAAATTTATGGTTTTTTATGTTAAATTTATTGTGTACCATTCTAATGGTAGTGTCGTGCAGTGTCGCAACTGCCAACACTTCCATCATGCATCAGATTTTTGTAAGTTGAAACCCAGATGTGTCAAGTGTGCTGGGCCACACAAAACTACAGAATGCTCTGCTAAACGATTAGAAATAGTCAAGTGTTGCAACTGTATGCAAGACAGACACACTGCGAACTATCGTGGGTGTCCGAAGTTCCCGAACGACAACAATGTTATTAAACCCAGTGATAAAACATTAGCTAAAAGCTCCAGTTCACCAAAAAAAGCATATTCAAGAAAAATCTCATCTTCAGAGGCACCCCTATTCCCTGGGCCAAGCATCTTGGGGTAATCCTAAATAAAACTCTTACATAGGCCCCACACATTATTGACAAGTTACTCGTTTATGAGTTCGTTCTCCTTTCCATTACTATGATATTCTACTCCAGTCTGGCCTATAACAAAAAATATAATAGGAAAAAATGACAGACTTGCCAAAATTCTTAGGCAAATAGTCAAAGCGGAGTGGTATATCCGCAACAATAGAATTCATGAAGAACTGGATATAGAGCAACTACCTTCACATTATTATAAACTTCCTATCTGCTATGCGTTCTTTTTATTCTTACGTTCATAGTATTTATATCTTACTTATATTTATCGAGATTATCGGATTCAAATTACCAGTGTTCGCCTAACCTTGTCTTCATCCACACGCTCACCAGCTCGACGACTTATGGCCTGCATTCATTTGACATCGCTTAATAATTCAAATAGCATTCCCTAACTTCTGGCTTAAATATGAATTCTAAATTATTAACTATTCAGTTTAATAATTTTATTATAAAAATACCTTAGATAACTTTTAGGTTATTTCATCATACTATTCGCAATTCTTAAACTATTCCACGAGGGGTAGAGCCTTGTCGTTCAGGTACCCTGGTGTACCAAACACCGTTCCAGGGATGCTGTATATGCCTACGACGGAAAAGGAATTTTTTTCTCCTTTATTGTTGGAGATGTTTGTCAGCTTGAATTAGGTAAAGCACACCACGGTTGTCTGTATAAAAGACGCAAATGACGTGTTGAGGGCTTTTCCTAAATTGCAGCACAGTTTTGCTGTTGCAGTAAATATAATTCTATGGAAATAGCTGCGGAATTTCATTTCTTTCTCGAATTATTTTATCATAAAAGAACCAGATAGTATGCTAGAGATTCTAAAACAAACAAGAATCAGCAAAAATGTAGATAAAAACTCCAAATCTAGTCTTGCAAATTTATGAAAGTTGCGCTTATTCTTGTTAGCTTCTGAATTTTGAACATTTTTTCTTCACCGTAGCGGTTTAACTAATGTTTAATCATATATGTAGCGTTTTTATTCTTTTCAAATATGTAGATTTTCATTTGTGTATTGCATTTATAAACTTGGAATATATACATTCCACTCCATGGCATTTTTTAAATTATACGTTTTTTTCTCAATGCTGTGTTGCTCAATGCTTTTTTCTCGGCTATGTTGCAAACAGACATTTTCCCACTTTGTTCCGCTGTGCTACAGTCTTGTTGGTCACATTCTATGTTTGCGTGAATGCCCTTTGTAGGAAAAGGAATTTTTTTCTTCCTTATTGCTGCAGGTGTTTGCTTGCACTGCTCAAAGTATAGGATGGCTGTCCGTCTAGAAGAGGAAAGCCTCAGCTGAGAGCTTTCCGTGGAAACTGGATCGTAGTTAGCTATTGCAGTGGATATAAATATAATTCTATATTTATCTATTTATATCTATTATTTATCTATTTATTTCTATAAAACAAAGTTGCGAAATTTTATGATAAAAAACATCATAGCAGATACTAAAGCAAACAAGAATGAGCATAATTCTCTATTAAATTATGTGTATTAAATCTTTCAAAACTAGTCCTGATATTGCGTTGATTATTGTCAGATTCATCACCTCCAACATTTCATTTTCGCCCTGTTTTTTTTAACTAATATAGAATCTAATAGTCTTTTTATTGTTTTTAAAATCTGTAAATTTCCATTTTTGTATTATTTTGTTGTTGTAAACTTAGAATATATTCCTTTCATTATTATTGCTTATTTACGTTTTTATAAATATTGAAAAAATTTTGCAGGAAACAAAAGCAAATATTATTTCAATGTTAAATAATAAATTTAAAAAAAAAACTGCTCTTTCATGGAAGAAAAGAAAAAGAAGACTAATACTTTTTTCCTTTTTTTATTAAATTTTAAACCTGAGTAATTTCTACACAATTAAAAATTACGCGACATATCTGATCTCATAAACATAACTTTTATGCATATGCCAATAAATGGTATTACATCATATTTCCGTTAATCTTTAAGTTGTAGGCGTCTTACCAGTAATGGTGGTAATCCGAGTTGAGGGGCATCCTTTTCTGCATTTCTAATAGTGTTGATGCAGAGGTTTTCTAAGGTACGACACTGCTTCGATTCATGTATAATATACTTTAATACTTGAATATGTCTCTCATTTAAATTTTCGCAACCTTTCCACAGTTCCAAAGTAGCTTCCCAATCTACGGCTCGTAAATTAGCACCTGCGGTTATGAGTAAAGCAGCTAGTCTCTGGCTTCCATTGTAAAATGCTAATTGCAATGGGGAATCACCAAAATGGTCACATCTGTCAATATCACTTCCAAAAATAAGAAGTTTCCGAACTACATTTTCAAGCTCTGCCTGAACAGCAACATGGAGAGCAGTTATTCCTTCGGAATCAGTAGCATTAACATCACATCCACGGTCTATCAACAGCATACACAAGTCTATGTATGGATCATGTTCATTTATGGTGGAATTTTTAACAATTTGCATTTCTGTATTTGCATTTGACTGATACATTTCTAAAGCAATTCTCAGTAATGATCCGAAACCACAGTCGGCATGGTTAACCTGCGAAAGAAAGAGGACATATAAATTTCATACAAATTCAAATATTTTAATAACAAGAGATAAAAAGGGATTCGGACAGTTAATTAACGAAATAATCTTCCCGTAAAATTTCTCTTGATATCAATAATCAAGATCTCATAATAATCAAGATCTAATCTTGATCTCATAAGGCTTAATTATGAGAACTCTTAAGAAATCCAGTATAGAAGAAGTGTCTCGGAAAATACAGTCTGTAGAATTACTGAACAAAATACTGAGGCAACATTTCCTGTACACATCTTTAAGAAGATAATACTCTATAAGAAATCTGTTTTGATATACTATATATATATTTTGGGAAGGGCTAGAATTTTCGGGTGAACTATTATAATTAAAATGCATTGAAATGTTTCACCTCTAATTCTGGATACAGAAAAGCAAGGATATCTGTAGAACAGAGATTTTATTTAGTTTCAATGTTCCTTTCCGCTGACGAAGTGGCATTGAAGTTGATTGAATTCCTCTTCTTTTTTATTTAAATTTCTTTAAATTTCGTAAAATGTTTTGAATTGGGGTAATGCTTGTTTAAAAGTTTTGGTTTTAACAATTTTAAAAATTGTTTGTTGCATTTATAGGATTATTTGAAATGTATTAATTATGAATTTCAATTTTCATCTTTATGAAAAAGTAGTTCTAAGTTTTTTTACTTTACGTCTTTGTTGATATATGTATATATAATTTAACCTTTAATTTTCATTTACGATTATCGCTTAGAAAATGAAGAGCTAAAACTATTGTAAATTAGTATGATTTAGTACTTTTAATGTGTATTCCATTACATTAAATTTTTACTGGCTTTTTTCCCATAATTTTCCTCATCTTCTAAACAAATATTTCCGAAAGTTCAATTGCAATAGCTTTAGCTCTTCATTTCCTAAGGGCTAATCCTAAATAAAAATCAAAAATGAAATTTAAAATTTAGAGTCTTAGTAGCGATCACACTAGTTTCTTTTTCAGATCGAGCGGCCAAATTTTGAATAGAGGTAGTTCTTCTCACGAACGTGTTCAACTGGAATCCCGAATTTGAAATTTAATTTTCGTTTATTTCCTACTTAGCTTAAATTTAATGATTTTTTTATTAACAAAGTCAACGATTTGAAAGCGAGCATTCGCAACACGATTAGAAATAAAATATTTTTAGTCCAAAGGGATTTAGTCCCGAAGGACTATTACTTTCGTTTTACGATTTTGCGTCGGAAACACAAAAACGGCGTATCACTTTTCAAATTGTTGCCACTAAATGTTATCGCTCTGTATTAAATTTTAAAAAATGAAAAATCTGCATAAATGTATGCCTGTTTTTTTTTTTTTTTTTTT
>KK113676.1:51671-72358 GCA_000611955.2 Stegodyphus mimosarum | reverse complement strand
TTTTTAGTCCAAAGGGATTTAGTCCCGAAGGACTATTACTTTCGTTTGGGCATTTTGCGTTGTTTAACAAAAAACGGCGTATCACTTTTCATTTTAGTCCTTATGTTCCTTTGTTGGTTATTTTTTTTTTTGACGTAGCTTTCTCTTCAAAAATCGTCTGCGTGCATTGCACGGGAAAATAAAAATTAATTTTAATTACAGTTCTAAATAAATAGCCAAATAAATGTGAAATTCGTAACAATATTCTCTAAAACTTTAACGAATTTTTCATTAACAAACTCAAAGATTTCAAAGCCAGCAATACCAACGTTGTACAGAAAAACATTTTTATCTCCAGCGCGTGAGAGCGTGTACCGAAATTTCTAAAGATATGCTCAATTTAAAATTATTTTGCGATATTGCTGTTGAACTGAATTTTATGGTTCAAGTGCGAAGAACATGGTATTTAACAAATAAAGGTAACATACAAAATGTTAAATAAACGTCCCTTTGGAAGTAATTTAAAATCTGAAACATTTCAGAATTTTTTTTTTGTGTGTGTTTTAGTTAATTTGTACATTTTTTATTATTATTATCATCTATTTATTTTTAGAAGGACTCTAAAATTTAACATCTCACTAAACTTTATATATCCTAAAAGTGCTTCAGTTTCAATATTTGTCAAATCCCAAAACTCCGCATTTGCGAAAGTAAAAAATCCAAAATTCCGTTTATATCTACGTAACAATCCCCCGTGTAATATTACTGTTGCGTGCGTACGGGTTCGTAATACATTGAATACACACAGAACTGATGATAGCAAAATGACAAAACGACGCCAACTGGTCGCAATTTTAATGACTTTTCGTGTTTTCTCGCCAAATTTGGCTACGTGAATTAGTCGCCGGGATATGTTTGTGACAGAAAAGCGTAGCCAGCTTTGTGATATTTGGCGAAACTAGCGAGGTAGCCATTTAGTCAACATTAAGTAGACTTGATCCTATATTCTTACTTTTCGGATAAATCGTCGCCTCTTTGGATTTTTATGCTACATAATACGAAAAAAAAAATACTACAATTTCACAAAAAATATTTATTTAGATGCAAAATTTGTAACATTATCATATTAAGATAATCATAACCCTTCTCCAATCAAATAAACTAAAGTCAGAATGCTTTATAGGCATTGAGATATTTTTAATTAAGAGGCATATAATTAAAGTATTTCTTATTAAGTGAAAAAACTTTTAATTTCTAACTAAGTTAGTTGACTATTAACGAATCTCATGAAAAATCACTCCAAACTTACAAATTTCTCCCTGCCGGTTTAATATAGTGGAGGTCGGGGGATACATACCTGATTACTTTTGTTAGACACCAGGTATCCCCGTCCTCCGTCACCTATCACCTGTATTCTTATGGCATGCATTCTTTTTAAATTGTAATAATGCCATTCAATCATGTATAAACTTTACGACCGCTTGCATTGTGCGCTTAAGTACTTTTTGTTTCTAGCTCGATCAGCTTTCTGAACAATCTTCTTCAACTAATTAATTAACATTTATAATATACTTACAATTTTTTTTGAACAATGATAATTTATTTTATTTCTGAACGTATTATTAAGTATAATATTTCCAAATTTTTAATCGTTCGATTCGGGATAAGGCACTGGATTCAGGCACCCGGGTGTCTTAAGCCCATTCCACGTCAACTGCTATCAGTTGCTGTTAGCTGTGAGCTCGGCTGAGTTCACAATACTGAGATATCTCTGGATAACTATCTCTTTAGCTGCATTTTGCATTACGATGTGTTTAACGTTTACAGTAGTTTGAAATGTAACTATCGATTGATTGTACTCTGTGGTATTGTGAAGAGTTGTACGAATATCTTTGTGGAAAGTTCCAAATCTCTGAAGTGTTTCATTTGATAAAATAAATTTTATTAACCTACTATCCGACCTGTGTGCATTCAAACTATTGCGAACCATTACGCGAGCAACAAGATACTCAGATTTTCCACCATGGTACTGAATTTTCCTGCGTATTTTTACACATCAGAGTGTTTTATGGCAGCCTTATAAATGCAAAATCTGTAAATCTAATAATTGTATCAAACAAATAGCATATGAGAGTTTACATTTACATATTAACTCTTGAAACTGATTTAATTCATTTCTATACTTTCTCCTAAATACAGAAATTTGTCGACTGTTAAATTTGTGCCGAAAGTAGGATTACGCGTCTATTGGATAAAATATATTTAATTTCATTACCCAAAAAACGAGCTAAATTACCTTTCATTGCCATAAAATTTATATGTCAAAATATAAATTTTGAATTCGTTTGTGATATTCATATAAAGACATGTATTATTCAAATTTAACAGGAGACATTTATCATTAAAAACACAGATTTGATTTCGGTACTTACATTTGCACCAGCGTCTAAAAGGAGATGTGCAATGGGGATTGCATTTTGTGGTTCATTAATTAATAGAGCATTCGATAGAGGAAGTCGTTTGATGTCTTTTGCACCCACACTGCTGCCTTGCGACAAGAGAAACTGAACAACCTCCGGGCAATTAAATCCACAAGCTACGTCTAAAGGCGTCCTTCCGAACAGATCAGGAATGTCAAGAACATGTGCCGGCGATTTCTCAGTTAGGAA
Source organism: Stegodyphus mimosarum (assembly GCA_000611955.2). Classification (NCBI taxonomy): domain Eukaryota; kingdom Metazoa; phylum Arthropoda; class Arachnida; order Araneae; family Eresidae; genus Stegodyphus; species Stegodyphus mimosarum. Next base: position 69,710 of record KK113676.1, on the reverse strand, counting down.
CTTTATAATTTCTGAAAAATAATACATGCGTTAGCTTGAAGTAACCAGTAAAACGGAAAATACGAAAATAATCATCGATATTAGTTACAAAAAGGAATCGGATAGAAATATTTTCTCGGTTTGTGCAATTAAAAATATCACTTGAGGGAATTCTCGAACAAAAACTATTATGAAAACTTTTATGTTCAAATAAAAGCTACCTGCATAATGTTTTTAAGAAGAAGAACCACAGACATTATCCTCGGTGCACATTGCGACAAAAAAAAAAAAAGACCGTTCTATATCTCCTTTCGATGTCTCGAAAGCGCGACTTAGGATATGTATTAGATTTATATATAGCATTGTTCTAATATAGGTATTTTGACACAAAATGTGTCTTTTTCTGAAATAACATACCAATTGTTTTCCATATTTAGATTCTACGAGTCAAATTATGCCTCTAAATATTAGATTTTGTAAAATTTTTGGCGAAATTTACGTAGAAATTCAGAAATTTAACTTGGGGAATTTTTTTTCAGTTTGTGCCAGGAATAATTCACTTGGCGAAGTTCTTAATACATGGCAACCTATTTTCCTATCTTTTCCATTGTACGGGAGCGGAAAAAAAGTCACAGCCTTCCTACCTCTTTACATTATGCACGAGCGGAAGAAAAGTCACATTGTTCCTACTTTCAAATACGTTTAGCAAAGTGCGTAAACCACATTAGATATTATTATCACTTTCAACAAATAAACCAAATTTCAAAAACGTTCCAACATATAAATTCAAGTATATCTTCGAAAATTTTGAATGAAAAGCTATAAATTTTTATAGGTTATCACTCAAAATTTTTTTAAAAAATTTATAAAAAATATTTAAAACTACAAATTTTATAAACAAATCATAAAAAAATGGATTAATTTTATTTGGAATGAACCTAAATTTCGAACTGTGAAAGAAGGAACCAAACAAGGGTAATAAAAAAAGAGATATTAATAAATACATACCAAACTGAATTAACATTGAGGAGCTAAAATTTTGAATAATTCTTTAAAAACTACTCGTGCGATTTTTACAAAACTTCGCAGTTGAGCATAATTTGAGTCGTAGAATCGAAGTATGGAAAAAATTGACTTGTCATTTCAGAAGAAGTCCGATTTTGTGTCAAAATACCTATACTAGAACAATGCTATAAATAATTCTATTAATATCCTATGTCGCGCTTTCGAGATATGGAAAACGCAGTTTAAATTTATTAAGTATTTCGGAATCTAACGCTTTCTACTTCTACTCCGAGTAGGGTAGTTTACAGTTTTACGCGTAAGAAGGGCACTTCGCACTCAATGATGGTTGGATTTCGATATTATTTAGTGGGGAGGGGAGCATTAAAATGCATTAAAATGGTGTAAAATTTTAAAAAAGATAAAATATCGCATATAAGAGTTGAACAACAAAATCATAGCCATTCATATTTTTTATAAGGTGCAGTGCCACCGGTTACGCAAAACTAACTTTCAGAACAAACAAATGAGTAAATGAAGTTTTAATAAAGTAGGCTTTCAATCATAACTTATAAAATAAGTATAGTCAACTAACAAGGAAAAATTTAACATAATTTATCCTCTAACTTAATGAGAACGGAAGATTAGGAAATTCTCTTTAGGAAACTCATCTAGAAATTTTTGTCACAAACAAATAAATCGTGGGTCGTCATTAGTAAATTTATGAACATAATAAATTATTTCTTTATCAATGCATAAGAATTATTACATTTTATTCAGGTGCCCATTAGTATAACATTGGTGATATCAAATTACAGATGATTTTTGTAACCGGAGACAATTAACCTCTTGTTAACTTTAAATTGTAAGATAAATTATTTTAATTTTTTTCAGTTCATTAATTATTTCGTGATTTCTTAAAATATTTATACAAATACTTTATTTTTGTAAAAATGGCGTATCATCAATTAAACTGTTCGCTTTAAATACCAATTTTCGTTAATGACCAATCATTCTTTTATTTTCGAAGATCTTGTAATTATTTACGACTTACGTTAAAATATGTTATTTCTAGTTTACATTCATATTTATGCACATTATCTGTGATAAATGAATATTGCATCGCATTTGATCTTAGACTATCTTGGATAGTTATTTCACCCTCTTGCTATTATGAGCACACGAACGTGCCACTCATAAGAGATATTTTGCATGAATCACCTAGTCCAAAAGGACAACTGTAAAGACGGCGGAAATTCCTTCAACATCGAGAATGCAAGGTTCGCAGAAAAAGAGAGAACATCTCAAATGGCGAACGAAACAGGAAACGACCAAAGCTGACGAGTTAAAAGGAAAAAAAAAAGTTATGAACAAAGGGCGGCAGGAACGACCGAAAAGGAAATGTTACAGAAGGAAAGGTACATAGCTTCAGCAGAGTGATCAGTAATGGCTGGTAGATGGTCAATAAACGAGAAACCAGGTGCCAAGAGAAGGTTGTAGCAATGGGAAGGAGTATGTATGATCAACCAAGAAATTCACGCGGCAAACGGCCGACGGAGGATGATGCGCTGCAGTGCAGGAAGTTCTAAAAGAATCAGAGGAATTTCAGACGGCCCATCAACAGACAGCCCAGCAGTCCCAGGAAAGCAAAGAGAAGGTTCCAAAGGTGACTCCAGGAGCAAGGGATCCACCGGCGACTTCAGATATTTCTCCAGCACGAGAAGCCCACACGGATATAGAAAGAGCTCAAGAAGAACAAAATTCCAGTCCGCGCGAAAGGAAATTTACTACCTCACTGAGGGATAACTATGTTTCCTTCGTATTACCCTACATTTCCTTCGCATATAGCTATGTAAAAGGTTATTCCAAAATAAATCTTCTCTGCTACAAAACAAAAATTTGAAAAAAATCGTCGTTGGCACAAAATAAAAAAGAATCTTTACGTCATTCAACACGCCTGCGTGACTTCCGGATGTCCCGTGGTGAAAGATCCTACTCCCTTTTTCTGAGGTATCGCTTCTACCTACCAACTACTCCGGTTTTTTAGTAGCATGTAATAATTTTTTTTAAAAAAAATCTGAAAGCTTTCAGATTTTGCGTTACGCCCAAAGGAGGGTTTTTTTTAACGTTGAGTTTGTTAATAAAAAATTAGTTAAAGTTTTACAAAATATGAAATAAGTACTAAAACAAATTCCAAACTTGGACTTTCAGATGCCCATATTTGGGTGGAAACGTACGTTATTTAAAATTTGATAGTTGTAGGTACCGTCGTTTTATCACAACTCGAAAAACATGCATACTCGTACATTTATGCAGATTCTTTTTCGATTGAACTCACCAAAATCATGTGATCAGTACCATCCACAGCTGCAACACAATTACATTTATCGATAGACATTATTAACATTAAGAACATGTAAGATATTCACTGCCATCGTATTTCGAAATTAAAACTATGAATTTCATGAACACTTTTTGCTGATCACGCTTGCTTTTTTGCTGATTTGCTTGAACGTAATGCAAATAATATAATTTTAGTTTGAGATGCTAATACTTAATCCTAAATTTAAGTACTGTAATTTATTACATTTAATATGCAAAAAGTAAGAGCTTCAGGAAAAAGGGTTATCTCTGAAAAGCTTATACATAAAATTTAATCAATTACGGTGAGTATTGTTAGTTCGACATAACGTTCGATCCCTTGCGAACAAGAGCGCTGCACATTTTTTTTTTTGTTTTTTTTTTTTTTTTTGTGATTTTTATGTCGTGTAACATAAATACAATTCAGTTTCTCTTCGGAAATCCGCTTTTCCCTTAGGCGATAGCCCTTGCGCGTTTTTTGATATTTGAATAGTTTAACGTAACCTATCAACAAATAAATGCAGTTTTTAACATTGTTTAATCACTTTCTCAAGTAATTAAGAAGATGTATCACTCACACATGAACAATCCTTATTTTAATTTGCTTTACATCCCTGGTGTCACGACGTTTCGTAATTTCTGATGGAGACTTTTTCTGATAACTAATATATTTAAATATATTAGGGAATAAGTTTAAGTAAGCTGAAATTTCCTATTCAAGTTAGTAACAATAATAATTGCATAACAGTTCACAAAATTCATTAATAATTCATTTGCTACTCTCTTTACTAAATATTCGGTACATTAATTGCTCTTCTAACGTACAGTTATTTCACTGTGCAAATGACAACCATTTAAACATATTTTTAACATTACCTAAAGATTTTTCTCTGCAAGCAATGTGCAGAGCTGTTTGCTTGCAGTCGTCTGTGCTGGTAACATCAGCTCCCTTTTCTAGAACCAATCTAATTAATTCATAATCTGAAATGCTGGCTGCCTTCCGAAGCAAAATATTGCCTAAGCCGTCGTCATAATTTAGACGTCGAACGTCAGGATCGCTGAAACTTTCTGGAAAAAAAATATACATATATATATAAATAATTTGAAAGATTTCAGATTTTAAATTGCGTCCAAAGGGACTTTTTTTAACGTTTTGTGTGTTTACCTTTATTTATTAAATATCATGTTCTTCGCACTTAAACCGTAAAATTCAGTTCAACAGCAAAATAATATATCGGAAAATAATTTTAAAATGAGTCTATCTTTAGAACTTCCGATACACAGTTCCGCGCGCCTTATATAAAAAGGTTTCCCCCCCCGTAGAGTGTTGCCATTGCTCGCTTTTAAATCATTTGAGTTTGTTCATCAAAAATTCCTTAAAATTTTACAAAATATGAAATAGATAATAAACAAATTCCAAATTCGGGCTTCCAGATGCGCATATTCGGGTGGAAACGTACGTTATTCAAAATTGGATGGCTCTAAGTACCGTTGTTTTATCACATTTGAAGAAATATACATACATTTATGCAGGTTCTTCATTATTTAATTTCTTTAAATATAATACAGGGTTGCAATATATGGTGGTAACAGTTTGAAGAGTGTGTAGGGTTCTACTGTCTACTTGATGTGTAGAATCTGTAGAAAGAGTGATTTCACAGAAGAAGGGTAAAAACTGACTTTTATTAAACTCTTTAAATTATTTAGAATGCGTCAACATACTACGCCTCTGCTTGGGCGGTGAAACAGTAGAATCAAACTCAAAATTGGAGATAATCACAAGCAGTAGAATTGAACTACAAGGCTCATACAATCCTGTGTCTTACAGCGCGTAGGTGAGTCTAGTGGCAGCAAGGTAATAGCTATTAAGCCACGTCTAACCAGCAATAACTGCTAAGCGGATTCTCTCTAACTTTCCTTACTGGAACGTCGGTATTGAAAATTTTTCTCCCACTGATAAAACTTGCATTTCTTACAATAATTTCTTACAATGCTACCAAATTTAAATTTCTTACAATGCTACCAAATTTAAATATTCTGGCACTGACAATTAGGGGAATGAAGGCGTACAGGAAAGTAACTTAAAATTAAATTTAACTGCTTATTTAAAATAAATATAAATCCCTACAAATGTTTCAGACTTTTAATGTTTCCGACGCAAAATCGCAAAACGAAAACAATAGTCCTTCAAGGACAAAACTCCTTTGGACTAAACCTTCTCTAAACTATAAACTTGTAGAGAATACGTAAATACGAATATGCATGATTTCTTATACAGATTTTAAAAATAATCTTATACAGATTTAAAATACAGATGTTAAAAATAATCTTATACAGATTTAAAATACAGATGTTAAAAATAATCTTATACAGATTTAAAATACAGATGTTAAAAATAATCTTATACAGATTTAAAAACAGATGTTAAAAATAATCGTATCAAAGTACAATACATAATTACTCGAATCTCTGAATGGCTACATAAATATTATATGAGAAAGGGCATTTTCATGATTTTATTGTTATTTATTATAAAAGGTGAATGCTAATCAGGAGCATTTATTGAAAACATGTAATATTATTTCCGTACATAAAATATTTAGCTTGAAATAATAACAAAGAAGGGTAAAATGTCTTTTTACCAAACAAACGGTTAATGTGAAGAACTTGAGAGGCAGAATTATTAGTTTTCTATCTAACAGTCGTTTTTTTTTTCCTTTAACACAAAAGGAGCTGGTGGAATATTTTAATAAATTGCTTATAGTCATCGGTTCCTTTGTTTTGAAAAATAATTCTTCTTTATATCGAGGGAAAAAAAGATAATTTTCCTTTTACTGTAAAGAATATAGACAAATTTTACCATTAAAAGGAAATTAGTTCCCTATCAGAGACATATGTTTTTAGCCCGAGAGAAGTATTAGTCACGGAAAGCGATTTTACATGTGTTACTTTTAATTCCTTGTTTATCTTTTCATTCTAATCTAGGCGGAAACAAAGCTTTGACTCACAGAAAATTTCGTGATTTTTTTAAGTGAAATTGATGCAATCTATGGAGATTTGCTATTACACTCCGAAATAAGATGGCTTAGTGCTGGGCGGTGCCTTGAACGTTTTTTGCTTTACGAAAAGAAATACCTTTATTTCTAAAAAATGAAATAAAATCAGACTGCAAAATTGTATGCAAGATCCTTTATTCCTGGCTGAACTTGCATTTTTAACTGATATGTCACAACACTTGTATGAATTAAATTTGAACTTGCAAGGCAAAGTACACAATATTGCTAACTTGTATGGATACGTGAATGGCTTTAGAAGTAAACTAAAATTGTTCAAAACGTCACTAGAGCAGAGTAATTTTTCTTTTTTTTTCCGAGTTGCAAAGAACATTACACAGAGCTGGAAAATTTTGAAGGACGTACCTTTAAGGATCATCTGAAATATACTGACGATATAATAGTGGAATTTCAATAGCGATTTGCAGATTTTAAAGAATTAAAGAGTGATATGTCACTTTTCATTCATCCATTAACAACTGCAATTGAAAGCGTAAAGACTGATTATCAATTGGAATTATGTGACCTACAATCCGACCCCTTTCACAAGGGCAGAACAGAGTCTGGAATAGATTTTTTAAGCTCCTTGGCGAGCGTTTCCCCAAATTAACCAATCTTGGCTTAAGAATGTGTTCGATGGTGGGAAGTACCTATCTTTTTGAAAGTGCATATTCCACAATGAATTTTATAAAACCTAAATATAGATCTTCACTGTTAGATAACTCACTTACACACGCACTGCGTCTGGCAGCAACTAATATTAATGCTGATATTGAAAGGATTGTAAAAGTTAAAAAAGAAAATCTGAAAGGTTTCAGATTTTAAATTACGTCCAAAGGGACATTTTTTTAACATTTTGTGCGTTACCTTTGTTCTTTAAATATCATGTTCTTCGCACTTAAACCATAAAATTCAGTTCAAGAACAATATCACAAAATAATTTTAAATTGAGCATATCTTTAGAATTTCCGTTCCGATACTCCTCATGTGCAGTGGCAACAGTCCTCACGTGCTGGAAATAAAAATGTTTTTTCTGTACAACGTTGCCATTGCTCGCTTTGAAATCCTCGAATTTCTTAATTAAAAATTCGTTAAAGTTTTACAAAATATGAAATCGATAATAAAACAAATCCCAAAGTCGAAACTTGGGCTTCCAGATGCTCATGTTCGCAGTAGGATTACGTCATTAAAAATTTTATGGCTCTAGGTACCGTTGCTTTATCATAATGCGAGAAACATGCTTAAATTTATGCAGATTCTTCATTATTTAATTTCTTTAAATATAATACAGGCTTGCAAAATTTTGTGGCAACAGTTTGAAAAGTGAATCGGACATTTTTGTGAAACGACCCAAAACGCCCAAACGAAAGTAATAGTCCTTCGGGACTACATCCCTTTGGACTAATTAATGAAGCACTAATACAATTAAATGTAACAGTTACATAGTAACTATATTACGCTATTAAGCCTTTATTTATTTATTTATTTACTTTTTGTGCGGTGTTTCAATCTATTTAGTAATTTGTATTGGCCCGGGATCATATCTCGTCTGGACAAGCGTGTCCAACACAAACAAATAAAATTTCAGTTTTAATAGTTGCTTTGCAACTGGTGGTGCAAATAGGTCAACATTACCTGGTACTTTAGCATTCACTTGCAGGAACAGGTCCCGAGCAGAGGGTTGAACACGTCCATCCGTCACCGAAGGGGAGATGTAATCCGCATGAGAACCCTGCCTTAAAATTCCTTTAATAGCTTCTGTATCATTCTTCACCAAAGCTTGCATCGCAGCGTGAACGATATTTTGTATATCCTGCAAAAGAATGTAGTTTTTCCATTCATATTGTTAGCAATTTCAACAGTTTACCGGGAGATGGTGTCATGACCTTTCAAAAGCAATTGTAATAATGTAAACGTAGTATGATTCGAACAGTGCTTAGCATTAGGGAGCCCAGGCACGAGGCCCTACCCCATATCGAATGAAATTCACCACAGATTCTAAACAGATTTCCGGGAATAACTGGTCCAATAAATTTATACCTCATATTTATAATATATATATATATATATATAAGAAATATCGGCGAATTTATAAACGAAAGATCAATCTGGTCAAAAATAGCGCTTGAAGCTGTTGATTTTATAACTAAATATAAAGAGTTTGAAACCTAGTGAAAGTCGTAAAAATCATTTGTAGTAGCCTGTCGATTTTCCGAAAACGCGATGTAATATGAGTGGCAAAGCAAATTGAAATAATTTGGTAATATAAGCCTATCTATATTAAAACAAAGGTGAAAAATGTATACAAAAAATACAATTGTTAATCTCCTCTGCTTACAGCTTCGAACAGAACTTATCAAGGCAAAAGTGCTTCAGTCCCTAAGCCAAGTCGATCAACTAAGATCATGCAAACACTTTCGTCTGACAGAACCATTGAGATTGCAAATGGAATTAATCGAAATGAAACTTCCTTACAAAGTAAAATTATAAAAGCCTTACTAGTTCTGCCCCTTTTCCCTTTGTTTGTGTGTCTACACGTCGGGAAAAGGGGCAGAACTAGTAAGACTTTTGCTAGTTTTATTAGTTACAAGTGCTCTTGTAATTATAGTTGTAGATATTCAGTTCAGTGTTGCACAAAGTAAATCAAAAGTTTTGCCTAAATGGTAACAATAAGAACCGATGCCTAATCGTAGTAATAAGCAATTCTGTTATTGCACTCTTGTAGAACATAGTTCTGCGCCCTTTGTAACCTTTTTCGGCTACCCAATTTAAAAAATTAATGAAATTGAAAGAAAAAAGCAGAAGAGGAATTCATTCAACTACAATGCCACTACATCGGAGGGGGGGGGGAGGAACATTGAAATCAATCAAAATCTCTCTTCTAGAAAAATCCTTGCTTTTCTGTATTTAGAATTAGCCGTTGAATCATTTTGATGCATTTTATTACAATAGTTCATCCGAAAATTCTGCCCCTTCCCCAAAGCAAGGAAAAAATAAAGTTCATTCTAATCAGAATCTTGAACCTTGAATAAAGATAATTCTATTTTATCTAAAGAATTGAAAACGAAAGGGAAAGAATAAAATAGTTCAGTGAAAAATTTAAATCAAAATATTTACCTTTAAACACATAGCATACAATCCAAAGAAATTAAAACGTTATAAAACTTAGGCGAAAAGACTTAACTTATATTTTATTTTTTTAAAAGAACTGTTTTGTAATTATATATATATATATATGTAAGAGAAAAGTTCTAAAGGCAACAAGATTAACATAAAAAAAGTAATTAAGAGATTGAAAAAAAAAAACACTGTCGTCTAACATTGCTTAAGGTGAGGAAGGGCAAACTCTATCTTACTTCGTGTTACTTTTCACCAGACACATTACTTTTAGTACATTTCGAATATAAATTAAAAATTTCCATCATATTTATGAATATTTCGCACATACGAATTACCATGCAAAAGTGCATGCATGGTAATCGAACGATAGAGTAAAATATATGCACAATAGTATCACGAATAATTACCCTTTTTCCTTGTTAAATAATTGCATAAGTTTCACACAGGCGATAAATAGCTTTGAAATAATACCCTAATTTACTAGAAGAATTCGACATGCTCGCATACAGTTTAGACTAGATTCTCTCGTATTATTAAAAACAAAATCTGATGTGTACACCACATGACTTCCTTGTACGGAATATTAAATTATACACATTTTGCATTTCATTTAAACTTGTTGGATTGAATTAAATCAACTTCGTCGATACAGCATAAACCACAATACAATAAATGCACTGTTTAAAATTCACTATATTTGTTTACCATAGCGAAATTCTGGAGCTAGATTCACTTAGCAACGTTACAACTCATTCATTTTATAACTCAGAATAGAATGCACAAAATTTATGTACATCATCTGAAAAAATTATCTAATCGTTGCCACATGTACTATTCAAATACTATGATAAATCTAAAGCGAACATAAAAGATATTTTAAAAAAACGTTTTTACAGATGATTCAGCGTTTCTCATTCAATTAATTCAGATCTCACTTCGCGACCAGGCAAAAAATACATGAAAACTCAAAATATCTATATTAAAAATTGCGAAGTAAATCTTAAACACTTATTTCCTCGAATAAATTCCAGAATATATTAAGCATGATTTAATTTGTTGTTGCTGTTTCTCTAGATTGGGAACAAATCCACTATTCTACTAAGTTTCAAATGTAAATAAATATGGCAGCTATGGCCAAAATAATTAGGCTTAGCCATACTTAAACAACTTTTAGACTGTTGATAATTCTGCAATTATAACATGCAGGTTAACTATTTTAAAGCAAAAAATGCACAATTTAGGAACATAATAGAATAAAGAAACTGAGCTGACTAAGCCGACTAGCAGGATGGATATATATTATATATACTTTTGGTGCGGCCGATTACAACCAAAATAGGAGTATATATATGAATATGTTATAGCAGTCTTATATACAAAATTTCAACGTTCTGAGGCTGCTCGTTTTTGAGTTATGCGAGATAAATACATAAATACGTACGTACGCACAGACGCGACGAAAAAATCTCTTCAGAATCCATTTTAAATCAGTTTTATAATTTTTTGGGGAAAAAAGAGTCTTTTATTCTGTCCTTACGCTCAGACATCACGCAAAAACATCGTTAAATGGCCTTCGATAGAGGTCAAAATGGATATTTTCTTTGAAATATGAAACCCAAAATTTTTCGCGATTACAATACTTCCTTTTTACTTCGTACAAAGAAATTTAAAAAAAAAAAAAAAGGGTCTTTGTTCCTGATGTAGAATTTCTGACAGTGGCAATCGTTCGAACATTTCCAGGAATGGTATAGGGTATGAAGACCGTTTATCTTAAAGATCGTAAAATGATGTACCTCATATATTAACTGAAGTTTCAGTATTCTGAACACCAAAAGCAATTTAGGAAGATTTTGCAGTAGAAGAAATTTGCAGAAAGCAGGAGAGATAGCAAACTGAGCAATGCCCTCTCCGAGACGCGAACCACGGACCTTTCGAATACGCGTCGAGCGTGCTGACCACTGCACCACGAAGGCGTGAGAAGAAGGCGGGAGCAATACCTTAAATCATTACATAATTTCGCGTCTGACCATGTACGGAAATTTGGAAACAAGCAGAAAATGAAAAGAGTTTAATGTAAAAGTATCAAGTGCATTTACGTAGTATATGACAGATTTCCCTCGTTTAAATTCCATTGATGTCATTTATATTTGTCAGTAACATATAAATTATTTATGAAAATAGATTACATCTAATAGGCTACCATTAACTACAATAATTTATCACAGACCACGTGGCATCTATAATATATTTCAGAACACGTGGTTATTCCACGCATTTATTTCAATGCGCAGGCACGCTTTACGTTTTTTAAAGCACCCCAAAATTCAGTTAATGCTTTCATCAATGCGACTTCGCGTCCTGCCAAAATAGAATATTTTCGTAATTGACAAAAATACTTTTGCAAACTTCGTGAGCAAGTCAGCCAGTGAAATTCATGTAAAACAAGTTACATATGCCACCGAAATAATTAAAATATTCCACCATTAAATAAGGCCAAGAATTTCCAGATAGCATAAATTTACAATGAAACAATACCACAGCAAATTTTCCACAGTTTCAAATTGTTATTCAAAAGAAATCTTTAAATGCCTGATTTTGTATTCTATATCTTAATTTCCCGGACAGCAACTTCTGCAGCTAGTATGCTAATCGCAAACATTTAGTTAAAAATTAGTTTAGCTATTAATTTCCAATCAAGTTTTGAAATTTATAAGGAAATTAAATTTATACTTTTACAAACTGCATAATTATATATTCAAATTCTACTTCCTTGCACAAAGTAAAAATTAAGTATTGTAATCGCAAAAAATTTCGTGTACCATATTTCAACGAAAATATCTATTTTGACCGCTATCGAATGCAATTTAACGATGTTTTTGAGTGACATCCATAAGTAAGGAAAGAACAAAAACTCTTCTTCCCCCCAAAAAAAATAATTTTAAAACTGATTTAAAATGGATTCTGAGGAGTGTTTTTTCGTAACGTCTGTGCGTACGTACATACGTATGTATGTATCTCTAACTCCAAAACGGGTAACCTCAGAACGTTGAAATTTTGTATATTGGGCTGCTATAACATGTAGATGCGCACCTCGCATACTGGTTGCAATCGGTCGCACTAAAAGTGCATAAATATACGTATGTATATACCCACTCTGTTACTCGGCTCAGTGAGCTCAGTTTCTTTAATCTTATAAGTTTGTAAATTGTGTATTTTTTGCTTTAAAAATGATTGAATTATGTTGTTCTTATCTTTAGGTTAAGATTTTTATGCCAATAGTTAACCTGCATGCAATAATTGTGGAATTATCAACAATTAAAAAGTTTTTCAAGTGCGGCTAAGCCTAATTTTTGGATATGATAGCGACCATATTTGTTTAGATTTGAAGCTTAGCAGATCAGTGGAGTTGTTGCCAATCTAGAGAAACTAAGCTTCGCAACAACAAAGTAACGTTTTCTTTCATTATTGAGAATTAAATTATGCTTGATTCATTCTGGAATTATCAGTTAAGTTATTAGCTGGTTTTTGCGTACAAATTGTAATTTTAATTGCAAAAACTGTTTTTTTAGTTATTTTAACTGTATTTGGTGTTTTATGCTTTTCTATATGTTTCAATTTTTAATGAAAATATTTCGACTTTTTGCGTTACCGCGAAGTGAGAACTGAATTAATTAGTAGCTCATGCGCATTAGGTAAGCGGAGCTGAATCGTCTGTGAAAAACTGTTTCTTTTTTATTTGTTTAATTTCCTTCATGCATCGTTTTAGATTTACTATAGTATTTGAATAGAACTTGTGCTAACTCTTCAAATGCTATAATTTTTTCTCACTCTGAGTTATAATAGAATGAGATGTAACGTGTTAAATGAATCTAACGCAGAAGTGTGACTATGATAAGTAAATACAGTGAACTTTAAAGAGTACATTTATTCTATTGTTGTTTATGCGCTATCATATTCTATTGAGGTTTATGCTCTAAATAGATTTAGTTCAAAATTCGTTAACTCTTAATTCAATATGTTTAAATGAAATGCAGGAAAATTGCTTATAATTTAATATTCCGTACAAGGAAGTCATATGGTGTACACATCAAATTTTTATTTTTAATATTTTTAAATTAATAATTATCTTCTTCGTATTTTTAATTTTAGAATGTTTTAAAAGCACTGGAACGTAACTGATATTTTCAGGCTAAAATTTAGCTCAAAATTTTAAGCGTGTGGACTGGAATTCTTTAGAAAGGTTTTAATGATTATACGTATCATTTTTTCTCAGTAAAAATCTTTACGATTATAAGCAAAAATAATATATCATCTAATTAAGTGCAAATTGCGCAGTTTATTCGATTTTTCCTTTTTGATTCATATTTAAAAATATAATATTTAGAAAGTTAGACATAACTTAATTAACAAAGTAACATACTGGGAAAAGGTTTTCAAAGAAAGCTCTGGATTTCTTTTTATGACTGCTTCAAAATTTTTTCATTCATTTTTATATAAGCTAAGCAAAATTTTACACTGACATGCGATTTTAGGTTAGAACCTCGGATTTTTTGGTACTCAGACATGCGATAATATAATAGGCCTTTTATTCACCAATCTAACACTTCTCTTAATTATTACAACTCTTCATTTTAAAAATTCAACAAATAGAATTAAACGAGCGAATAAATTTGCAATTAATTAATTGATGAAATAAAACTAGCACATTTCTTAAAGATTTATAAGTGAATGTTGCACTCCTCTCATAAAATTCACCTGATACGAAAAGATATGAATAATAAAATTATTAAACACTAATATAAAACATTAACAAAACTCATACTTGAAAACGGCAAGCGACAGCCTAATTTTACAAATAATATATATATTAATTACTAATAAAATATAATATGTAAAGCATACCATGCTGAACACTTTCTACGAAAATTCTTTCTGAACCTCAGAATCACATGATCTCCTATTGATAGGTTTCAAACTGGAGACACGAGATAAGCTGCCTCATACAATAGAAGTTGCTCTCAATAGAAACACTACAACCTACCTTTGCAAGCCCAAAAAAGATCTGAGTAATGACCAGACCAGTTGAATGTTATAGACAGCGTTTAGCAGTAAGTGTGCGGCGTTTAGCTGTTACGTGGGTAGTCGTCCACCCGAGTGCAGACCATGAGATAAGCAACTAGAGAACCAATTGGCATAATGTTTAGCTACAGTGGGGAATCTTTCTCAAAATATGGCATACGCAGCTTGCTGTGAAACAAGGTGATTGGTCGCTGGCAATCACGTGAGGGTCACCCTCCCGTTACATTGTCTAGCACAATGCTGCTTGAATAAGTTGATACAGTTCTAAGTTCCTTTTCCCTCTTGATAAATTTTTGAACATTTTAGAATGCTATTTGGGAATTTCTCTGTCTATAAGAGCAGAGTTCAAAGCACTATTTACACATTTGGTGACACAATGGAGCTTGTTTTGGTGAAAAACACTTTTACACAATTTTACACATGAGAAAAGTGCGTTGTCAGAAAATAAACAAAGTCCTTGCTTTGCAAGAGGATATTAACAAAGTCACTTTTGTTTCACATAAATTATTTTTCACTTGAGCTTTGCCAGGGTGAATTATAGAAAAAAAAATAAAATCCATTTCTTTGCAAGGGAAAAAAATAAAATCCATTTCTTTGCAAGGGAAAATTTAAACAAAGTCTCTAAGTTATGTACAGTAATTTACATATTTACAGTTGTGTTTCCTACCACGTAGTATTATAAAAAACACTCCGTTGTCTTTTTGAAGCATTTTCGATGGTGGGATCATAGTTGATTAACTCACGGATATGTTCATATTGCGAGTTTTCTATTTTTCTGTGAAAGTTGTGGCTTGTTGTTAGGATTTGGTCGGCTATTGGTCTAATCTTTAATTCTTTGTATATTTGCAGATTTCTTATAAACCAGGAAGCATTAATGATGTCACGAAGAATTTTGTTCTGAAATACTTGAAGATTATGACGATATGTTTTGAATACCGTAGCCCAAACTAGAACCGCGACAAAAGAATTGGCCGGATCAAGGGGAGGTAGATTCTTTTCTTTAATTGTATGCTTAAACTTGAATTTCTTCTGATGAGCGGGAGTAAGGCAATTTTGGCGGTAGTGGCTTTACGGAGTGCATACTATGTTTGTTCTTTAAATGGGAATCAAAAATTATTCCCAGGGTATTTTGTGCTTGTAACTATTGGCAGAGGGTTGTTATTGATTTTTATGTTTACTTTCACTGGAATAAATTTGCGGTGTCTTCGGAAAAGGAGAATCTGACTTTTAGATTCACTTTTAATTTCCAGGAGTTGCAGTAATGAGAGATATCACTAACAGCACTTTCCAGTTTATCAACTGCAAATTGTGGTTTGAGAGGTTTTGCTAGAATGGCCGTGTCGTCAGCATATTTGATGACTTTCGAATTTAAATGTATGGGCATGTCACTGGTGTATAAATTAAAACATATTGGGCCTAATACACTTCCATGGGCGACTCCGCTTCGTATTCTTCTTTTAGAGGAAAGAGTATTGTTAATTTTTATCTGAAAGTTTCTATTTTTAGGTAGCTTTGAATTAGCTTAATGAAATTAACTGGCATTCGAGCAAGGTGTAGCTTGTAGAGAAGACCCTGATGCCATACCTTGTCGAATGCTTTTTCCAGGTCAAGGAAGCAATTTGCTATTGTGTACTTTTTTGAGAAGGAATCTGCTATGTGTTCGGTCACGTTTAGCAGTTGGTGAACCGTGCTGTGGCCGGCTCTAAAGCCATATTGTTCGTTCTGGATTATTTCTTTATCTTCAAGGCGTTTAAGGAGTCTGCTTTGTAAAACGTTTTTTGCTGAGACTTGGGAGTAAACTTATAGGTTGGACTAGTTAAGTTCTCTTGGATTTTTTTCCTGGTTTTGCTATTGTAATTATGGTGGCATGTTTCCACTGTTGTGGATTGTAATTCAGGCGTTTATGATATTGGTGAGCAAACTTATATATCTCCTGGGCAAAATTTTGGTAACATCATTGGAAATTCCATCAGATCCCGGTACTTCTCTAGCTTTTAATTTCTTTATGATATTGGCAATTTCTGCGGGTGAAGTAGTGTTCGTGGCCGATTTTGTCTGGGAGATGCATTATGAAATTATCAACTTCTTCTTCAACTTCATCGTTGGTAGTAGTATTATTTGTGAAAGTATTTTCCATATGCGTTGCTAATGCTTCTGCCATATCTTGCTCAGAGTAGGCGATTCCTGAGTTTGTCTTTAGCAGGCCAATATTGTTGTCTTGTCTGTTTCGCAGGGCTTTACCTATTTTTCATACTGTTCCAGGATTGTACTTCATAGAGTCGAGTAGGGCATTCCAAGTTTCAGATCTATATTCTATGAGGGCATTTTTAATATCTCTAATTTTTCTATTTAAGTTAAGCTTGACAGTCGGATCTGCGGTTCTTCGCCAAATTTTAGCAATTGACAACAGGTTATTAATTTATAAGTCCGTTCTCCGTCCATTACTACGTTATGCTAGCCCAGTTTGGGCCTGTACCAAAACATATAATAGGAAAAAATGACAGACTTGCCAAAATTCTGTTCTTGGGCAAATAGCTAAAGCGGAGTGGTATATCCTCAACAATAGAATTCACGAAGAACTGGGTATGGAGCAACTACGCTCATATTGTTATAAACTTGCTAAAAGCTTTCACGAAAGACAAAAAGCAATTGACGACCGGCCATTAAGATTTGCAATTATGACTACAATGACCTAGCAAATATGGACAGGCCCATGGCCCAGCTGAATGTATATATTATGTAATATATATTATAATGCCTTAACGGTTTATGTTAACCTTCTCTTATTGTATCTGCTATGCATTCTTTTTATTCCCTTACGTTCATAGTATTTATATCTTACTTATCACATTCAAATTACCAATGTTCGCCTAATCTTGCCTTTATCCACACGCTCACCAGCTCGACGACTTCTGGCCTGCAGTCATTTGACATCGCTTTTAATACTTTAATTAGCATTCCCTAACTTCTGGCTTAAATATGAATTCCAAATTATTAATTTAAAATTTTATTATAAAAATACCTTAGATATATTTTAGGTTATTTCATCATACTCTTCGCAATTCTTAAACTATTCCACAATAGGTAGAGCCTTGTCGCTCAGGTGCCCTGGTGTACCAAACGCCGTTCCACGGATGATGAAGTGATGATCGAGAATAGTTCCAACACCATGAGTAAGACATCTCAGATAGGTGACGCTGATCGGTCACAGAAGCGGGAGATGGTACTGCGCAAGCGCATAGCGCTATGATTCGCGGAACCTTTGTGATGGAATTCTTTGTTTGAAATGAAAGACCATTTCTTAGATCGTTGTTGGATAGTGCTGGAAAAGTAACCAGAAATTGTGTACCCGTATGTCTTCGTTACTCAGTGAACCTGCACTCGTTACTATCGTATCGTTACTCGTTACTTTCGGTAGAATCGAATATAGTATGAGTGGCATCAC
>KK113676.1:38527-51629 GCA_000611955.2 Stegodyphus mimosarum | reverse complement strand
CTGAACCCCGCGGGAACTGAAAATTCAACGGATCAGAAAAGCAATGCTGCGACAGAGTTTTGGGTAGAAATAATTTCCTTTGTTTTGGCTATTTTTTGTGGTACACTGATAGGATTAAATGTTTAATTTTCTATTGCTATCACGGCTTAATTTTTTAACATTAGAAGCGCGAAGCCCTACGGAAGGCCGTCAGGAAAGTACGAAAAAAAATAGATAAAACAAATACTACAATAATAACATAATTAGGAATTAATAAAAAATTAGTTAGTAAAATACTTAATAATTAAAATATTAAAAAATAGTGATTAAAGTAATGAATAAAGTAACACAATAATCAGCAAGTGCTGTTCTGTCGAAATAAAAAATATAATCAAGCGCGTAAAAGCATTTTTTATTTCGGTAGAATAAAATACTTATAATTAAAATTCAATAAATTTTTAAACACAAATAAAACTTTAATTAATTCTTAAATTTATGATGAATAATTAAATAATAAAATAAGATACCAGATATCGTCTTATTGGCTTAGTACGTTTCGTCTTATGTGTCAGGCCCCCCGTGGGATTTCGTGAGAAGCTTTGGTAAGAGCGGAATTAATTCCCGCTGTAAACCAGAATATGCCACCAAAGCATCAAAGTTCCGTTTCGTTCTTTCTCGTTTTATTCCCAGCTCAAAAAAGTGTTTCGTCCGCTTCCTTGCCCACACCAACTCGCGCTTTCCCGTTTCATCGGCTGTTCCAAAAACAGATATTCATTCTACCATAAGGCTAACGCCTCTTTATATTAATTAAAGTTAGAGAAGATGACTGTTTCTACTTAGCTTTTGACTTCTAATATTATTCAATATTTTATGCAGACAAATTATGCTGAGGAGAATAATGAATTTCAGACGTTGTGTATCTGAAAATAATAACTTTTTTAATATAGTGTCCATTTTTTTAATTTCACGCATTTCCAAAGCAACAGAACCAAAGTATCACTATTTTGACACACACACGTACAAAAATGTATTAACGTAAGATTAATCTTACGTTTATTAAAAGTAATGAGTCCTCTTCAAATGCAGCCATTCGTGCTCTTAGAGGATTTTACATGGGGTGGTCTTAAAATGGTGATGTTCACTACAAATGTTTGTTCAAGGTTCTCAAAAATACAGGTCTTTTTTAGAAAGTGACCTCTTAGAGATGTCGTCAATTATAGATTTGCTATAATTATTTTCTAATAGATAATGGAATGAATGTAATTTAATGGCAATTTAAAAAATGGCTGTTTATATTTAAACAGATTTATGACTTTAATTTTTCTTTCACAATTAGCTATTATGTAAGCTTAATTGTTTTCTTATACTTTTTACTGTACATAAGTGAAATACTTACTTTGAGACGGGCAGACACACAAACACATACATACACACATAATAACAGTAAATCCTATATATACAATAAAAATACAAAGAATGTTCTGTATTACACTTTTATTTCAGCACAACAGATTTAAATTATTTTGGAAATGAATATGATGTCTCTTTTTGAAGTATAAATTTAAAATTCCGTTTTTCGAAACCTTTTCTCAACTTATATCATTTCATACTTTGTTATGATAATAATTCATGTATACCCAATAAAATTCGTCTGAACACAAAAAATATCCTCGATTACATTTTTTATTTCGACAGAACAGATGTAAATGGTTAAAAAAATGCAGTTTCTTTTTCAAAACATTTTTTCATCCTAAATGATCT
The DNA here is from genome assembly GCA_000611955.2 of Stegodyphus mimosarum. Classification (NCBI taxonomy): domain Eukaryota; kingdom Metazoa; phylum Arthropoda; class Arachnida; order Araneae; family Eresidae; genus Stegodyphus; species Stegodyphus mimosarum. The sequence continues at coordinate 49,889 of KK113676.1, read as the reverse complement.
ACTTTTTTGTTGTATGTGTGTAGCCAATATGCGATCGAACGATAAAGTCGCTGAACACTGGTAGTTCGGTCCGGGGTTTGAATCCCGGCGAACGGGCTGGCTGCATGGGCGTTTTCGTGGTTTTCCCCATGTGTAAAGTGTATACGAGTCAGTTTTCCTTAGAAAGTCCTCCACAAAGGCATCCCTCCTTATAAGCAGATAGCCCTAGTGTGCTTTGCCGTAACGGAATAATATAAACGAAAAGGAGAGAATTGATAGGGGAAGGCAACGATGAAACAGCACTTTTTTGAGCTGGGAATGAAACGGTATTAAGCCTCTGAGATTAGGAGGACAGTGAGTAAAAGCATTCTTCGGCAAGTGACAGGCGATGGGAGAAAAATTGGGCGAAACGTCATTTTACAACGGACTACATAACCAAATTTCTATCCATCTCTGATAAACAGTACATTATCTGCTCATCCCGGGCCTAAATTTAGCTAATGCTCGGCTTAGTTCTTAGGAAATTGCAATATCAGCCACAGTCCCCAAACACGACGGTGTCTGGTATTTTATTTTATTACTTAGCTATTCATCATTAATTTAAGAATTAATTAAATTTTCATTTGTTTTTACATTTTATTGAATTTTAATAATAATTATTTAATATTCTAGTTGCTTATTATTTTATTATTGTAATAGTTATTTTATTTATTTAATTATTTTTATTTTTATTTTTCCCCCATCTTTCCTGATGGCCTTCCGTAGAGCTCTAGCACTTCAAATTTTAAAAATTAAACCCTGACTGCAACCAACAATTGCGAAAATAAAAGCCAAGTGAGGAATATATATATATGTGTGTGTATGTGTGTGTGTACTTTACATTTAATTATATTTTATTAAAATACATGTATATATTTACGTTTGGTATAAATATCTCCAAATGCAATAAAAAAGGAAAGTGCACATACAGATGTTATAGCGGTCCCATATGCAAAATTTTAACGTTCTACAACTAATCGTTTTTGAGTTATGCGAAATGCATACATTACGTACTTACACGTCACGAAAAAATCCCTTTTAAGTGTCAACTTAGAGTCATATCCCTATAATCCCATTTAACAACCCGTTTTTGAAAAAAAAAAAAAAAGATTCCTTCATTATCCGTACGTACAGACGTCAGCAAAGAATAATTTACATGGATTCGGTAATGGTCAAAAATGGATATTTCCGTTGAAATATGACACCCAATATTTTTCGCGATTACAATACTTCCCTTTTTACTTCGTACAAGGAAGTAAAGAACCTATATTAATCTATATATCCTTTTATAAACAATACCTAAGTGCAAGTATGCAAATATTTCAAATCAATGTAATCTCACTATGGCAAGCTCAAGAAAAAAATCAATAATCGTCTAAATTATCCAAATTTTCAATTTACAAACATAATATGCACTATAAATTGTAATGTAAACTAAAGCAAATACAAAATAACGCTTTACGCTGTCAAAATTACTCATCTTCTTAAATATCAACAACTAAATAATATTTCAACTAAAACACATAATGCAAACAAGAGTTTGTCCGATTAATTAACCAAAAAAATTCGAAATTATCAATAAAAAAATATGCGAGCTTTGTGACGCACAGACATTGTTAGCAACCGTATCATTCGTATTCGAATAAACCGCATCGTACGACAAATGCGAGTAACGAAATGAATTTGTGAGTAACGATGCGGTACTACGAGTCAACCGATGTACCCGTTACTCGGTAACGGATACATGCTGTTTGCTTCAAGTTTGTTGCAGTCAGGTTGGTTTCAGTCAAAGAAAGTGTTTGTATATATATTCTTCGTGTTTTTCTCAGTGTTCCTATCAAGACATCTATCCTTAATTTCCAGTTTGAAACGCGTCATTAGAAGTTCCTGTGCTTCCAAGTTTCAGAAAGAGTTTGAGCAGAAAGTTTTTTGCATGGTACGTTTTACATGTTATATTTTATTAATAAATGATGCATGTAATTGTAAAAATTGTATGCCGCTTAAACTTTCAAACATGAATTTTGCTAATGTTTTATATTATTGTTCAATAATATCTCTATTATTAAAATACAATAACACGCCGAACAAATATTAATTTAGAAAAAAGAGCATTTTATCTCATTCATTTGCGCTTTTGCAGCTGAGGGTGATGATTCGGTAAAACCATCAAAACTAATCCTGTGAAAATATGAAAATATAACGCTGAATTTTGTTGTTTGACTTCTTAATTAAATATCTCTATTATTTGATATTAACATCTTTTCATATCAAGCGAATTTCATGACAGGAGGGTATCAATCATTTATAAGTTCTTATGAAATGTATCTATTAATTAATTTAAAACTAATTGACCAGAGTAGTTTTCCTTGTTGGAATTTTAAAATGAAGAGTCGTAAGAATTAAGAGATGTGTTAGATTGGTGAATAAAATGCGTATTATTTTATCGGGTATCTGAGTGCCAAAGAGCCCGAGCTTCTAACCTAAAATCGTATGTCAGTGTAAAGTTTACTTACGTTATATAAAATTAAGTGAAAGATTTTTAACCGGTCATAAAAACGAAATCCAGAGCTGTCTTTGAGAACCTTTTCCCAGTTTTTTATTTTGCCACTAAATTATGCCTAACTTTCTCATTTTTATGTTTTTAAGGTATGAATGTAAAATTAAATGGAATAAATTGCGCAATCTGCATTATAAGGCATTTTAATTTGGCTTAAAATCGTAGAGATTGTTAATAAGAAAGATCATATGTCTAACCCTTCAAAATGTTCTAGAATGTTCCACTCCTTTTCCTTGAATTCTAAATTCCAACCTGAAAATATCACTTATATTCTAGTGCTTTGAAAAGTTTCCTAAGTTAAAAATACGAAAAAAAAAAATAAATAATTTGAAAATATAAAAATAAAAATCGTAGAAAAGTTAAACTGTGTTACTTTAAAAAGTACACAATTTTTTTGTTTAATTTCCATAAAAATTTCAAAAGCAAATTAGAATTAATAGCTAAAGTAATATTTAACTAAATTTTTGCGATCAGCATACTAGCTTCAGAAGCTAAAGTCCAAGAAATCAAGATATATTTTACAAAATCATGCCTTTAATGAGATTTACACAAAATTTGAAACTGTGGAAAATTTCTGTGGTATTGTTTCATCGTCAATTTATGCCATATGGAAATTCTTGCCCTTATTTAACCCATATTGGACAGCTGCCCTAAATATAGGAAGGCACAATTAAATTTCATTAAGTGGAAAAGAAAGGTAAACAAATAGATAAACTTTGGCATAAATCCCTTGAAGCAGTCGTATATTATATAAGCAGTTCATATGCAGGCTAAAAAAATGGCCTGTCATAATTAATTTCATCAAAAAATGACTTTAAAAATAATCCTTTAAAATGATTTATTTTTGAGCCGTTATTTAGGATTAATTCAATATTTTTCCTAAACAAATGCGTACATTTCTGCTAGTAGATTTATAGTACTATTTATAGAAGTAAAAATATTCTGAAAAAAATTATCTTTTCAAGGTATTTTGTTTGCATTTTATGTGTGTCCTGTAAATATCGGTCTTGAAAAATATTTGCATTTTATATGTGTTCTGAAAATAAAGTTCGGGATCGGACAATGGTCGACTCAGGCAAACTGGAAGTGTGTTCGCTTGTACGGGCACCCGCGTGTTACTGCAATCCCGGGATAACTTATTTGCCGATTTTCGAATCCATGAAATTTCGAATAAAGATGAGTAGTGTGTAACTATACAGTCCTACGTATCCAGTCAATTTATTAAATTAGGCAGAAAGATTGGCTGTAGATTCGGCAGAAAGTTCAAGTCAGAGTAACACATAGAGAGTCCGATGAGATTAACCTGGAGCTATTTTAACCTTGGAAGTTGAAGATAAGTGCGCAGCATAAGTCGTGTACAGATGAAGTATCATAAAGAAATGTCAGTATGCCAAAACATGAATCTATTTACAATTATAAGAAAAAAAGCAGCAAAAGTAGGGACGAGGGATGGGGTATATTAATTAACAGTATGGATGAATAATTATAGATGAGAATGACTAGATTAATTAGGTAAGGCGGCGTTGCACCGCAAGAGGTCTTTTTCTGTTACTATTACATTCATAATCATAGGTTAGCATTGGGATTGTGCTGTTATGCACATCCGGAATCTTAAGAGAGAATTTTTCCACCAGTTTGGCTATAAGCAATTGTATTTCTGGGATTTTAAGCTCATGGTGAATCGTCGTGTTACATATGTACCAGCGGCAGTTCACTGCTTGCCTAAGAACAACATTCCGCAGGACCTGCAGTTTTTGGATATTAGTATAACATTCGTAACCTCAGACAGGACAGGCATAAGTGAGTATGAGGCGCAAAAGGGTTGTATAAATGAGTATTTTGTTATCGATAGAGAGAACGCTATTCCGAGCAATTAAGAGGGATAATGTAGGTTTACGCACTCAGAATTTGGCCAAGAGCTGTGTAATGTGTAGGTATCAAGTGAGTGAGCGGTCTAAAACAACACCAAGGTAACGGGCCTGCTTAGTCCACGGGACAGGAATACTGTGCATATGCACATGTAGATCAGCATCATATTTTTTTTTTCTTTTTTGTGAACAATACAGCATCAGATTTCTCAACAGTAATTTTTTGCTTCCAGGCAGTAAGCCAGGACCCAAGTGCGTGGATGTGGCTTTGAAATGATTGTATGACTGAGCCATGATATGCATTTTTTGAGAGAATTGCCGTGTCGTCGGCGTACATAGCCAGAGTGGTGTGCGGTGTTTGTGGGATATCGTCCGATCCCTAACTTTTCCTTGCTCGTCACCCCCCTCCCAATTCATGGATCACATTCTTTCAAACGAATTTGGAACAATAACTACTCATACAATGAAATTAACATGACATATGGAAGGATTCCGGAACAGATTATTCTGGAATTTTCTTTGCGTATCTTTTGTATTACACTACAAAAGAAAGTGTCACACAACACCCTAAATAGGTTTTTGTGAGTAAAAGAAGGTTCATTTGGCAATAGTAGTAGCAGGTGTTCTTTTGTACAAAACAGATAAACATTCTAAAATAGAAATTGGCCTGGAAAGTTTCTTTTTGACCTTAGATCCTGCTGGTTTCCTTGTGGGCATTCAAAGCTGTGACGTCAGATAAAACTTTTCTATAGAGCTGCATGTGCTCAGTGTCGGTACACCAGGGCAAAGCTGCGTGAAGAGAAACGTCAACACTCCCATACTATAACCTGCCGCCAAATAGGTTTTGACTGCAGCGCCAATCCATTGCAGCGGTTGCACTGTAAACTAAAATTCTCATCCTCTCCTCCTTCCCAGTTCAGTGATCTGAAGCTAATAGAATTACTAAATTAATTTGATTAATTTATATCTGAAGGAACAATGCATCTCTTTACACATTTTTTTTCTCTTTCTCTCTCCTCAAACATGCAATAAAGTTCAAAATCAGATGGAATACATTTCTACAGATTTCCGATAGAAGAGCAAAGATTAGTACTTGATTATTTTACACTTTTGTTATTTGTAAGCGGATTAGAAATGTGGTCATTTTGTATTTAAACGTGATAATAATTCTATCCTGCATAGTATGGTTTATATATCACTGTGTGTCCATTAAATCTATAGGTTTACCGTACACTGCAGAAAAATTCATATGATTAACAGTAAGCATTTTAGAAGTGACTTGCGTTAAAAATAAGCATTTCAGTAATTAAAGTTATTTCAGTTATTGAAAAGATTATTTCTTTCTCCATTCCATGGGGCAAACAGTTAAATTCTTGTACGCTTAGTTTTTTTAGTTAAACGAAGGTATAGGCGAAAACCCGTTTAAATAATAAATTAAAAAGTCTAAATGAAATTTTAAACAAATCTGTTCAAGGCACTGCATATTCTTCCCCAAACAGTGCGTGTATAAATTGTAACTCGATAGCTTATCAGAGAGTAGGTTAATTATCGATGAAAAAATTCCACTCATTGTTCATTTTCTCTTAGATCACTGCATGAGTGAACTAAATGAAAGGTTAATTAAAATAGAATAACGCGCCGAACACGAATTAATCTAGAAGTCAAACAGCAAAAATCAGCGTTGAATCAGCAAATGAAGCGTTCATTTCAGTTTTGTAAAACCATCGAAACTAGTCCTGTAAAAATTTGCATATATAACTCTGATTTTTGTTGCTTGACTTCTAGATTAATAAATGAAAGCTTATAAAAATTATAATTTATGCTGCAGTTCCTGTATAATCATGTATGTCAGTTACTGTATAATTTCATTACAGGTTTTAGAAACGTTGAAAATCTTTTTTAAATTGAATTTTTATTTAGGCATTGTTTTAATTAGATCTATTTTAACTTATTGAAAATCTGTATTAAATCTGTTTAGGGTGTAATACTATCATATAAATATAATCGCTCATTTAGACTATTTAGCAATACTGAAGACATTCAGAGTGAAATAAATTCATGCTGAACCTCCATCCTAAACTTTCGTAAATTCGTGATTTTACTACTAATCGGCTAAAGAGTGGAACAGTAGGATCGTTTATATTTGTTATCGAAGCTCGATATCTCAATCTGACTTTCATATGTATTGCTGAGGATTTTAAACGTATTTTCATTACTGATAACAACCATGTATTTGCTTATGTAAGCTCTTCAACTTAGGTTAGAATTGAAGTTAATAGGAATTAGGCTTTTGATATTAATTTTCTCCATCTCATTTCTTCGCACAAATTATTTAAATTCTAGTGAAATAAATAAATTTAGAAATATTTGTCTAAGAAAATTTTAATTATTCAGAGAAAATCAGAACAGCGATCTGTGGTGTTATTATAATCACATAATTTTATGTTATTTTCTTAAGTTCATGTGCCATGTATGTCGTTTCAAATGTTTTTCCACACAAGCGAAAACTCTGTCCTAACTTTTGAGCGCCCATAAGAGAAATATGGATAGATTTCACTAAATTAGACTGAATTAAATTTCTGATTTATGATACCTGGTTTATTTGTTATTACTTTCTGTTCTAGATTCTTCCTCAAAAGCAAAACTCCATTAACTCTCTCGATATATAAGTTATGAAATAATTAGTAGTGATTAGCCAGAGATAAAACACCCAATCATTTGAAATTCCTATTATGTCGTTTGAAGAATCGTCCACATTTTCAGAGTTTCCTTTCGTTTATCGTTACTATATCATGAGTAAGCCTGATCTAATTACGAAAGAGAAAAAAAATAATAATAATAATAAAGGTGCAAATGCTCGTAATGGGTACAATATCCTTGTAATGATTGTAAATAACTAAGTTCTTTGTAGTAATATTTCACTCAAGTTCGCATTAAAATGACATGAAAAAATTTCATTAACTTATGAAATACTTTCTCCCTCCCTTCCGCATGCCTTCGAGATATAACTGGAAACACACTTGACGTCTGGAGTTCGACGCCGCCAGGGACAGTGCACATTTTTCACATTCCTATGACTATATAACCTAGTGACTCTGCAAAATTTACTTAATTAAATGAATTGTTATGAGTGATATGTTCGTAAGTATGTGCTAAATTTTAATTTTATTTACGAAGTGTAGTAAAAGGAAATGTGTTGGGAAAAATAACACGAAGTAAGATAAAGTTTATCTTTACTCACAGAAAGTAATGTTATGTATTTGTTTGCCTGTGTATTTAAGAAATTTTCTTTTTTGCTAATATGAATGGAAGCAGGATCCTTTGCATGATATACTAAATCTCGTTAATGCCGCGATACAAGCTTTGGTGAAGAAAGATACAGAAGCTATTAAAGAAATTTTAAGGCAGGGTTCCCATGCGGATTATATCTTCCCTTCGGTGACGTATGGACTTGTCAAACCCTCTGCTCGAGATCTATTCCTGCAAGTGAATGCTAAAGTAACAGGTAATGTTCACCTATTTGCTCCACTATTGTGTAATATTTTGTAATTGCAAAGCAACCATTGAAACTGAAATTTTATTTGTTTGTGTGGGTTAATTATAGCAATTTGTTAACTCGCAGTTTTGCTACCGTTAATTTCTTTGTACCCCTCTCTTGAATTTTTTACAGAAAAAGTGTTTATAAACTAAAGAAGCGATTTTTGTAATTTCATTTTACTTGAATTACTCCTATTACCTCTTGGTATCCTTAACGGACACAATTTTACCGTTTTAAAGATAAATCGATGTTCCAGGTTTAGTGTTTATCTCTGGTGATTCTTGAAATAATCTATTCCATTTAAAAGTAGTCTGGAAAAAATTTTGAAAACTCAAATGTAAAATATTTTTTTAACATATTTTGAACAAATGAAATGATGGAAGGAAGAGTTTTAATTCTTTGCTTTATTAATTACCGTGTTACAAGCTTACTTTCGAAAACTGTATTCTTAAGCTTGTTGTCATGTATGCCTGGGTTAAAGCTTTGCTTCAGTTAAAAACTTATAACGAGATATGTCTAATCATTTGGTATTTTTCTTATTTGTAAATGAGATAAAACGTATCTCGTAGTGTTATTTATAATTCTTATAAGTAATAAAAAATATGATAATTCTTATGGAGTAACATATTTCAGTATTTATTCAGAAAAATCCGAAAAATTTCACATTTCAACCCTCATCCAAAAGGCCTCTTTTGAAAGTTCAGTATTGTTTGTCAGTACAAATTACCCGTACACATAGCCTGGGTGATACGGCGAAATCGTATTTTATAGGATATTAAATGAATGTGGATTTAGACTAAATGGAACGTCATACGTCTTGTGTATTTAAAAAGGGAAAAATGTATAATTTTTTAAACTGAATATATAGGGTAGGCAAGAAAATAATTTCTGTTTTTTAATGTGAAACAAAACTCAGTTATTAGTCCAAAGGGGCAATTTGCCTAGAAGGAATATTAATTTCGTTTTCGCATTTTGCGTGAATTCACTAAAGCGTTGTTTCGCTTTCGAAATTGTTGCCACGAAATATTATCGCCCGGTATTATATTTAAAGAAATAAAATAATGAAGAATCTGCATAAATGTATGTATGTTTCTCGCAATGTGATAAAACGACGATACTTAAAGCCATCAAATTTTGAATATCGAACGTTACCACCCGAATTTAGGTATCTGGAAGACCAAATTTGAAATTTGGAATTTGTTTTATTATCGATTTCGTATTTTGTAAAACTTTAACGAATTTTTGGTTAACAATCTCAAGGATTTGAAAGCGAGCAATGGCAACGTTGTACAGAAAAAATATTTTTATCTCCAGCACGTGAGAGTATGTAAGGGAAATTCTAAAGATATGCTCATTTTAAAATTATTTTGCGATATTATTCTTGAACTGAATTTTATGGTTTAAGTGCGAAGGAAATGATATTTAATAAATAAAGGTAACACACAAAATGTTTAAAAAAATTCTCCTTTGGACGTAAGTTAAAATATGAAACCTTTAAGATTTTTTTTAATTATTTTTTTTCTGTATAAAAATGAATTTTAAACAGTCAAGTATTTTTCATTCTATTTGATGACTTTTTGCCATCTTTCTGGAAACTTCATGATTCTGAGCTCATAGAACTTCTGGTCTTTATCAGCAAAAATCTCAGCACGTGCGATTTAATGTCTTCGTTATTACTGAAATATCTACCATTTAAGAAGTATTGAAAACTTTTAAATAAACGATAATCAGATAACGCAAGGTCGAGGCTATACGAGGGACGCGACATCGCTATCCACCGGAGCCCCAGTCATTTCTTACATATTATTAAATGTGTGTGAGGCCTCGCATTGTCATAGTGGATTACTATTTCTTTGCAATTTGCCAATTCTGCCATTTTCTCTGTGATTGCTTCCACTAATTTCTTAAGTTGTCGGCCGTAAACATCTGAGTTGATTGTTTGGATGTTTGTAGAAACCTCCAAATAAGCAACAGCTTTCTAATCCTAACAAATTGGCAGCATAATCTTTTTCTGACGCAAATTAGCTTTCGATATGATTTAGGCTGGTTCATCATGCTTCGACCATGATCTTTGTCCATTAATATTATTGCACACGATCTATTTTCCATCGCAAGTGATAATTCATTACAAAAAAGACTCGATTGCATTACATTTGAAATGCGAATATAGATTGACATTTGCAAATATAGATTCGTTGTATTAAGGGAATTTCTTTCAATTGATGTGGAATCTAAATACGAGCTTCTTTAAGAGTCTAAGACATCTTATGTGATTTTAAATGGCTGCGTGTGATACCCTTAAGCTTTCATAAACTGTAGGACAGTTATATGACGATTCGATTCAAGTATGGCTTTAATTCTTGTTATCGTGAACTTCAGAAGGTCGGCAAGAATTTGTATCCAGTGAAAAATCTCCAGAACGAAATTGTTAAAATCAATTCTGATACATGCGTCTGTTAAGCAAATAACACCATAAATTTCTTTGTAACCTTTATAGAAATAAAAAAGTAACGAAAATATTTATTTTTGCTCCACGTGTTAAAATTGACAGTAAACTAATACTTGTAAATAAAAGTGCACGGAATTAGTTTCTTAAGCCACTTAAAAATCTCAGCTGTCAAATCCCAAAAGTAAAGAATTATAAGATTGTTAGGAGAATAAGAAAACGAAAATAGCGGTAACTATTTGTGCAAACCGAAATTACATTATTCACAACCAGTATCATAAATTAAATTTATTTTTGTTTAAATCAATCAAATTAAAATGTAAAAAAACAGTATTTTAAGAAATGCATCACTGCATCCGTTACTTTTAAATAGTTTAATTTCTTCATCAGTATCAGACGGACTAAATTTGAAAGATAAATATCTTACATTTTTTCGAATGTCAACAGACTAAAATGAAAAGAGAAACAAGGAATTAAAAGTAAAAGATGTAAAATCGCTTTCCGTGACTAATACTTCTTTCGAGCTAAAATATGTGTCTCTGACAGGTAACTAATTTCCTTTTAAAGAAATTTGTCTGTATTTTTTACAGTAAAAAGAAAATTACCTTTTTTCATGCGATATAATGAAAAGTTATTTCTGAACACAAAGGAACCGATGACTATTAGTATTTTATAAAAATACTAGCCGCTGCGCGGCCAGCCTTCCTCTGGCTTTTAAGTGTACCGGAAAAATGCCTAAAGAGAACACCAAACATTAAATTTGAAAACTGCACTGAATTTTACTCTGCAGAACAATTTTATCAAAAAAGAAACAAACAACAACGGAAAAAAAATTCAGTTAAAAATGCATTACATATAAAAAGCATACAATGAAATAAGCAATATCCCTTAATACAAATATTACTTATCCTAATAAATAAATTAACCAACTTCCC
>KK113676.1:21171-38313 GCA_000611955.2 Stegodyphus mimosarum | reverse complement strand
TAAAAACAGTAACATAAGAAATACGATGAAAAATTGTTGCCAAACCGAAATTTTTAAAAGAATGAAACTATTCAAAATGATGCAATTTCATCAAAAATCTATCAACAACAATAAGAAAGGAAAATTGTTGCCAAAACTACATTTTAAAATATCTGAGATGTGAGAAGTGTATTCGGAAGCTTCATTTAAAAAATTAAAAAAAACACAAAATATTATTATTTTTCCAAAATTCGTTTTTTAAAAGGCGTCGAAAGGATTAAAGATCAATCTGTCCAAAAATCAAAGGAAAATAAACAGCACATTTTTTAAAATAAGTTTTTTTTAAAAAAAATTCCGCCGAAAAGCTCACCTTCCTAAATAAATTCGTATTTAATCGATTTATTGAAATACGAAATTAATTTTTAGTTCGTAAAATAGCGAAATGTCTACGCTTCACGACGATGTAAAAATGAAATGTATAGAGTGAAATCTCGCTTTCCTGTAGCCCATTATGTCTCAAAATGACGCGATTTGGTCACAAAACATAAAATAAAAAAAATTCTATTTCGAATTTCGAAAATATCGCTTTGAGGTGCACTGGCTCTTGTATAGATACACCTATGTACCAATTTTCGTGACCCTGGGTCTATTAGCTTACTCGCAACACGAACGAAAGACACACACACACAGACTCATTGTTTTATTATATGTAGAGCTTCCATCAATTCCATTTGTGTTAACGAATAAACAAATATTAAATAGAAAATTAAGAATTCTGCCTCTCAAGTTTTTCCCATTATCCGTTTGTTTGGAAGAAAGACATTTTACACTTTTTATTTGTATTCCAAAATAAATATTACATTTGTGCAAAATTATTTCATGTTTTCAATAAATGTTTCTGATTAACATTCACCTTTTATAACAAATGACAATAAAATTATGAAACTGTTCTTTCTAGTATGATATTTATTTAGAATAGCCATTCAGAGATTTCAGTAATTGCTATGCATTGTACTTTGATAAGACTGTTTTTGAAATCTGTATAAGAAATCATGCATATTCATATTTAAGTATTCTGTACAAGTTTACATTTATTTTTTCCAGAAAACTCTTATCTTGTCGGTCAGTGTGCAAATTTTGATGACTCTTTAGGCAATGTTCTTCTTCATCAGGCTGCCAGTATTTCAGATTATGAGTTAATTAGATTGCTTCTGGAAAAGGGAGCCGATGTTACCAGCACAGACGAAAACCAGCAAACAGTTCTGCATATTGCTTGCAAAGACGCGTCTTTAGGTAATGTGAAAAATATATTGAAAATATTTACATTTTTTTCTCATTTTGGTATTTAAATATCTTGTATTTTGAAAAGCATTTAATGTACCAAATATTTAATTAAGAGAGTAGCAAATGAATTATTAATGAAATCTGTGAAGTGTTTTGCAATTGTTATTATTACCTGCTTGAACAGAAATTACGGTTAACTTAAATTTCCGAGTGTGTACCTAATATATTTTAAGATATTGGTTATCAGAAAATGTTTCCATCAAAAAAATACGAAACGAGATTTCAAAAGATGTCAAGTAAATTATAATGAGGATTGTTCACATATAAGTGAAGCATCTTTCTTCGTAATCATTCAAGAAAGTGTTGAAGCGTGTTAAAAGTTCCATTTAATCTTCAAACACGTAAGCAGGACACAGCAGAAGACGAGGGACAAATTCGCTAAGCTTTTTGGAAGTTTGATGAGTTTGTTCAGATCACTGCGAACGGGTTGTCCTCGTGGTTTTCTTCAAACGTTACGTTAGTACGGCCACTTTCCCTTAAACTGTTTTGGGCGTTTCTCTTAGGCATGCAGACACACTGCTTTAGTAAAATACAGATACTTTAAATCCAGAAGGTGCCGAAATTTAACCTAAAGATCCGGAAATTGTAACCAGAAAGTCAGCCAGGAAGTAATAAGAAAAAGCAGGCAGTATGAACATGTTTTTAAAATTTTGATTTTGAAACATTGTAGAGTCTCACCTTCTTTGGAACATAAACTAATTTAAGTCTCAAGCTCAAGCTTAAAGAGTCTTATTGCTATGCTCAGTAAGAATACAGAGAAAGTAATAAGGGTGTAAAAGACCCTTTCATTGAACTCAGTAATTAAACAGAAGGCACTTCTTTTACAAAACCATCCATCATTTATGGCATAACTAAAAAAGGCAATAGTTTAAACTAAAACTAAGTGGTCTTCAGCAGACGGAACACGCACTGATTTGACAATCTAAAACCGTCTTTTAAAGACTGCCTTTTTCCCTCATTTGAATATGCGCGGACTAAAATTTGCATTCGGAAAAGGAGAATGACAGAAAAGCTATTGAACATGAGATAACTGGTTCGAAAAGAATATATATCCTTACAACACGTTTTCGTGAATGCGTGCAAATGAATAGCCGTTGGTCGATGTGTAGCTTTAAGCAATATGCGGATTTACATTTCTACCGCCACATAAAAGTCCTTAAGTTTCTTGGATATGGTTTTTGGTTCTTTAAAATAAGAAATTTTGTCCAAAATTTGCAATACGGGCTTAATTTTGATCATGTGATGTCTCGGACAGTTTCTGGTGACTGCTGTTAATGTGTGTGATTCCGGTGACTGCTGTTAATGCGGTGGCTATTAATGCGGAGTGGGAAATAATAGTGTGGATAACTATGAAAGTCGAAAGGGAGTTTCTTTGATTTCGACCTTAGGCTTAAGCCTGTGCTTTGATATGCTGAAACGAAAGTTGTTTTTCAAGAAGGTCGACGCGTGATTTGCATAAAAGTCATTTCTTCACTGACTCTCATAAGAGAAACGGAAAATTCTTCAAAGGCACGTGCAAAAGACGAATTAAAACACTTCAGAAAAGAGGAGATATACTGAAGTTTATATCAGGTAAGGCAGAATAAAAAAGAATAGGGCATTTAAAGAGGTTCTAAAACTATTTGCTAAACTGGGGAATGTGAGCGGTCCGTTTTCCCTATCCAATCTGTAGGGTCATTAAGAGCAATGCATGTCTACAAACCGGAAATTCTTTATAATGTTGAAGGAAACTGTTCAAATTTTACAATTTTTCGCGTGAAATTAATTTGTAATGAATTTTCAGTTTTTTATAAAGGCGCTAAAATATAGTTATGTTTTTATTTTGTATTCTCTTTGCAAACATTCCGCTTACTGTTAAAAATCTTTTCTCTTCATTACATGAAAAGTTAAAACATTTTATAAGCTTCTATTTAGTTCTCTTTTGTTATGGATGGTCAAAAGCTCTTCTTTATGTATATATATATATATTAAATGGTGAAAGGATTTCTTGCATTTATCTTCCTATAACAAACAGGCAATAGAAAATTATTTTCACTTTTTTATTTTAAATTTACTGTTTGCACCATCGGATAGAGTAGAAAAAATCTGTATTAACATAATTTTTGAATTTTTGGCAAATTTTCAAAAGTCACTCGATTTTTTTGGAATGTTTGACTTTTATTACATTTAAATTTCAGTGTATAAACATGTATTATAAAAACGTGAAATTTTCAAGGGTTATAAAGAAACTACAAACTCGTTCTTCCTTTCGCTAGGAAGTTTTACAGTTATTATGTCATTCCATCACACGTACCAGTGAGTTCGGTTTGTGTTCCTTTTTTAATACGTCAAAAAAATTGCATCAAGTAAGTCAATCAGCGATTCCAATGATTTGAAGTAAGTGCAGTTTTCTGATGTAAAAAACTAATAAAAAAGCATGTCTGTAAGTGAGAATTGTAAGACGTATTTATGTTTTTATAATTTAAAACCTGTCTACAGCTGCGAAATATAAGATGGACCAATTAAAACCTGTCGTTGAAGAATTAGCCATTCTGTAAGACAAAAAAATTATCTCTCTAAAGAATGTAAAAGAAAATAGAAATGTTTTCAAAACTGATCTTGAAAACGTGAAATGCGCGGTACACACAACGTTTTACTGATGTTAATAGAATGTGGTGAGCTAATTTTTTTCAAAATAGATTTATATTTGTTTTCATTAAATGTTCAGAGGCTTGATTATTCGCACAAATTATTCTTCGTTTAACGAAAAAAATTTAAAATTTGATAATTTTATTGCTTTCACCATCGGATAGGAAGGAAAAAATCTTTCAAATGGAACTTATATGAAATTTGTTGGATGATTTCTTATTTTAAAGCCAAAAAACCCGCATGTATGCAATAATTTAGGGTGTCAGAATATGCAATTTTAGTTATCGATGGCAGTAGATGTTGCTGACATGTAGAATGCGTAATTGCGTAGCAGAATAATGAAACTTGTAGACAAACGTAGCCGTAGATTCAAAGCAATCTGCCACGGTCATCCACATATAATAACAAAAAAAAAAAGCGTACGATCCTCAATCTTATGAACCTTGAGGCAAGAATTCAATATATCTAGCTCCAGCTAAGTAATTCTTTTAACTGGCCCTGAGCCAGAAATTAAGAATTTGTACTTCGCCTCGAAGAAATACTGTTTACACAAATTTTAACAGAGCTTGTATACAAGGCAGAGAAAGTGTATGTAAAGAAGAAAAGCTTCCATTGATGTAATGCAAACGCTATATCCTGGAGGCACGAATTCTTGTCGCCAAATCCTTATGTACAGAAAATTTAGGAATAAGGCAGAAAATCAAAGAACCTATAGGATTCGTTCTCTGATAAAACATTTCGACCTAATTTAAAATCGGATTTTCGTAGATGTTTTTACTCGGAATAAATAATCCATTAATTACTGATGTGATTAATTTCGATACGTCTGAGAAAAAATGGTATCAAAGAACTTTGAACTGTTGACAAGCGTGAGCTTTGCAGCGGCTAGACAACTCTTTCGATCATGCGCAAAATGGTATTAAGTCCGGAACGACATCGGCATCCGTTTCACATTTATTTCGCGCATGCTCAAAAAGATATTAAGGATGGGTGGATGTTCTCTGTAAATATATAGTACACTTTTCACTCGGCGGTCTGACGAAGCCACTTCTGCTTAGGCAAAGCCTTTGTTCATAACAAACACATTCATTCTACACAGTATTTTCGAAATTTAACTTTACAATAACAAAATACCTTCTAACAATTTACACTGTAATAACACATTTACTTATCACATTCAACGTTTTATACAATACAATAACAATGTTTAAAATTCATTAAAATAACTTTTGTTGAGTTTTGAGGAAACATCATTTTCCTCTAAGGAAGCTAAGTGTGTCCGCATTTTTATTTACGGTTCCGGTCTAGGTTCGATCTTATAGTCGAACGGCTGGATACATAGAGATTACTTTAGAAACTTCTGAATTGCACTTGAATCGGAATTTGGGAATACGGAAGGTCGATTATACGGCTGGATTACAAAAGCCCGGCCAGCGAGGTAAAACTTCAATTTTTTAAACCATATATATTATGGTTGCACACTCTCTTTCATTGATGCTTATTTTTTCTCCCGGGGAATGAATTTCTTACTAAGGTCAGGTACAGGGCGCTCTTTCCCAGTGATTCGTTATGCCAGAATAATCTCTAAAGCCCCGTCAGATGCATCATACTGCATCACAAATTCTTTCTCAAGAGCATGCAGAAACATTTGACTCATAGACTTGCCTTTTAATTCTGGGAATTCTTTCTCACAGTTTTCTACCTTCTTAGTCTTTCCTTTTGAAAGTGTTTGTTGTGAAAACTTAATTTATTGACTCCTAACATCGGTGGCTTTTTCATGTCATGCTGCGGTGAATAAAGACACTTATTTTCTTCTAATTCTACTTTATGAAGCAAAATATATTTATAAATATTTACAGATTTTTTGGAGTTACATGATAGCTGGTTTAATAGCACACCTCTACATCACCACACCCATCCATTTTCTCTCCACTAAAACTCTTTTATTAACTGTATACACGTAGCGGCGCAGCGCGCTCTATAGTGTTTTCTAAATCTGTCAAGGCAGCGGTTATCTTCAGTGCCGGATTTCTGCCTAGACCTACAAGGCCCTGACCTAGGGGCCCTGGTGGCGGAATCTTTACATAAGAATAAAAGCCTAGCTTGCATTATCAAGAAGCTTTATCGAAAAAAAATATTATAATAAATATTTTTACTACATTTTGCCAAAACAGGACGCTCATAATATAACTTACAGCCCTGAGTGCAAGAAAGCTAGAATTAGGCCTTTAATTTGCTAAATTTTCAAAATAGCTTCAAGATTTTGGGCGGCCCAAATGTCAAGTGCCTAGGGGTCCTGTGTCTCTAAGTCCGGGTCTGGTTATCTTGGTGTAATTTTTTACGAAGCTGCGGTAGTAACCGGTGAGACGTAAGAACGCTC
The DNA here is from genome assembly GCA_000611955.2 of Stegodyphus mimosarum. Taxonomy (NCBI): domain Eukaryota; kingdom Metazoa; phylum Arthropoda; class Arachnida; order Araneae; family Eresidae; genus Stegodyphus; species Stegodyphus mimosarum. The sequence continues at coordinate 31,982 of KK113676.1, read as the reverse complement.
ACATCTGGTTCCCGTTCCACCCTCAATTTTGTGTCCAAAATAACGTACGCTATCTTAAGCCACCGTACGCTTAAATTACTTGATTTTCAGTTGAGCCCTATAAAACACCTCTAAAATCTCGGTCAAGACCTTCAAGTGTTCCTCCATTGCTTTGCAAGCATCGCGACATCGTACGGGAGAAATTCCGTGTCCTCATATTTTTATTCATCACTTAGATCGTGGGAAAAAAACTGGATGGAATCCTGCATTACTGTTCTCAAGACCCCCAAACATGCACGTCAGTGATGCTCCTGAACCTATTCGCAATAAGTATTACCGATTCGACTGGGGATGCAACACTCTGTTGTGATATAAATATGGTCGAAAAGTGGAAAGTCTGCTGGCTAGTGAAGGATTTTCCAAAGTCGAAATTATCGGCTTTCGAAAAACTCATGCGGATGAGTTTATTCTGACTGCGCCTACGTTATCGCTACCGTTCCTATATCTCCGACGGGTATGGCTTGTGGGTATTTCGAGACCACACATATTGTAGTTGTTGTGCATCTGTTCCGCATCTCGCCAAATACGGAGTGACCACACACGTCTTTATTAATTTTTGAGAGCATTTCTTTAATAACTGGACAAGTTTTAACGAAGTCTTTATATTTTCCTTATGTTTAACACTCTCTGACATCCGTCGCAGGATATTACAAAGTCATCAGTTTCTCTGTAACAATTCGAGCAATACGAGCTAACCTGGATTTCGTCATTCGCAAATGCTCACCCTTCATTACACAGTTAAAAATTTCAATACGAGGTTTTCAATTTCTTTCTCTCCCATATTGGGATCAAAAGACGATTTTTCTTCCGACTTTTGAGAATTATGCTCACTAAATACGCCTCCCGGCTCTTCTGATTCTCTCTCAGGATGAAGAGAAAATGATTCTTTATCTGGATAGAGTAATGACATTTATTCTGTCCTCGAGAATTTTACTGTTATTGGAGGATTTTATGAGCACGAAGGTTTTTGTAAGCTAGAATGTACCGTCCCGATTCAAGGAACTTATAAGGATTCAAGGATCACTGAGCCCTTCCGAAGGACGCAACCGAAATCATCTTCAGTCTTACTTTCACAAGGAATAAAGCACTTCGACTCGGCATCCAACGGATGACGGATCCAAACTACTTCAGTGCTTAAAGTTTCCTTAGGTTCATAATAATTCGTCATCACGTCGATAATGTCGTCGGAAACAGATACGATTAACAAATGGAAATTTCCCATTCATAATCACCTTAGTTATGGGCGGCTCTAAGTATGTTTCGTCAGTGGTGTGTATTTTTATAGATTTTTTTAAATGGATTTTGCATTTCTATTCATTGCATTTTATTATCAAATGTGAGAAATGGGTAAAATTAAATAAATTATAGAAATGCGAAAATTTAAAAAAATTTTCCATTTTAAAATTTATATACCTTTACCTCAGCATCTGCTTTTAAAAGCTGATTGTCTTGTTTCTAATTCGAAGTGTAATAATATATTCTTATTTTATACGTAAAATACGTGCAACTTTATAGCTAATTGATGGAAAGAAGGGAATGACAATAGAATTTTTATAATCTCCTGAAACAAGAGTCTGCCTTTTGGTATGTTGAGATGAGAAATTTTTAACTGCTTGATTAATAATGTTGGGTGAAAAGCTCCTGTCAAAAGCTATTGCTTTTAAATAATTTAGTTCTTCATCGAGGGATAGTTTGGATGTGCAATCTTGAAAAGCACCGAAAACATAGGAATAAAGTGAAGTTAACTTTTGTTCAGACCAATGACATGATTTGAAGTGTGGTGGAAGGCAAACCGATGAAGGTTGACGGTAAACCGTAGTACTGAAGTTGGATGTGTTACGTGTGACCAGAATGTCGAGAAACGGAAGACAATTGCAAGTCTCAAGTTTAAAAGTGATCTGAATAGCACTCACTAGAGAGCGCCAAGGGTTCCGCTAGTGAGAGAAATTAAAACCTTGTCTTCATTTTGTAAACAGTAGACACTTTGGTTTCCCAATCCATGTGATGGATTGATAAATTGATTCGTACAGCCATGAGAAAGAGAAGCTGTACAAGAAAATATATTTCAATATCAATTTTCCTGTTGAATGTTTCATGTGAATAAAATGTGATGTTAAGAAATAGAATTTTTTTTTCTGTAAAGATGTTTGCAGCTGAAATATCATGGCTAATTTCACCGATACATCGGAAAAGGTAAGTAAATTTTGTTCTTGTTTTTAAACCAGTTAAATAAAATTGAACCTGCATATGTCAGTGGATACTAAAAACTTCAATCAACAGTAATTGATTAATTACTTAATTTAATAATTTTAATTGCACAACCTCAGAAAATATTTATGAGAACTTCTATGTTGCTGCTCCACATAAATGAATACGATTCCCATTTGCTACTAACATCTATAATCCTCTTCCTGTTTTGGATTTTACGGTATGCTTAAAGCTGACATATGCACTATTTTTCAGAAATTATAAAGTTGCTAACTGAAAGGTCGCCGCCATATATTCTTGACCTCCGTGATGACCACGGAAGTACACCATTAGACATAGCTTGTGAATATAATTGTCCAGAAGTTGTTCAGTTTCTCCTGTCACAAGGCAGCAGTGTGGGTGCAAAAGACGACACACGATTTCCTCTGTTTTTAGCTGTATCACATGGAGTCGCAGAATATGCGAAACAGATTGCATCTCAACTTTTAGACGCTGGTGCCAACGTAAGTAACGAAACCAATTTCTTGTTTTTAAATGATAAATATTTAGTATTAATTTTTAAACAACATATGTTTTTATCCAGATATCACTAAACAATTCAAAATATGTGTTTTGATATGTAAATTTAATGGCAAGGAAAGCAACCGTAGACCATTTTTTTGGCAGTGAATTAAAAACATTTTATCCAACAAATACATGTGGGGTGCAAACAGGGAGCGCGATATAAAGTTTAAACTATAGAACCGTATTTACTCGCGTAATAGTCGCCCTCACGTGATAGTCGCATCCCCGTTTTGAATCAGAAAAATCGTCAAAAAGTGTACAATACTGTGAAGTAGATTTCCCCCGCGTAATAGTTGCACTTAGACTTTCACGATGAAAAATTGGCAAAAAAACTGCGACTATTACTGGAATAAATACGGTACTTTATTGACTACATATAACTAAACTAAACTGTTGTGATCAAATAAGAAAGCGGCAGAAGGCTCGTCTGTCTGTCTCCATCTCTGGAACCATCTGCTTCACGGCTTCCGAAATACTTCTTTCCTCCACGTCCACTTCTCATTTCTGCTGCTCTGCTTGACGCACCTGTAAATTGTAGAAACTAATTAAATCAGATTCAAGAGTCAAATATGTAGATGTAAAGGTCACATATGTTACTTATTTGTTTGATAAAATTATTCGTGTCAGATTTTCCTTTTATAAAATTGCTGCAAAACGCTCTGAAAAATAAAAAATACGCGGGAGAGTTCAGTAACATGGTGATGAATTTGTCCTGAGTACATTTAAATCCTTGTTACTTTATAAATCTCTTTTAAACCTCTTCTTTAAATCTAAATAAACAATACGTATAGCATTTACCGCTTAACTTAATTCTACACAAAATGGTATTGCGTGAATGCATGTTGTAGAGCAAAAGGCTTTGGACTAAGTGAAAGAATTTGGAAATACATTCTTCTTCTTTATAGAAATTTAAGAAATGACTCTTAAATTAGCGAATTTTATGTTAAAATCTTTAAAATTTAGTTTCTTTTACATTTTTAATATAAATAATATGCGATGAAACTAAGAGGCAAATTTATACACTTGGGAGTGATTTTTCGGGAGATTGGGTAACAGTTAACTAATTTAGTTAGACATTAATATTTTTCATTAAGTAACGATGTAATGTAATTTAATGACACGCCTCTTAAGTAAAAATATATTAATGCGCATAAAACGTTTTGTCTTTAGTTTATTTGACTTGAGGGAAAATTATGCATAACATTAAGATGCATAATATAATGCTCTATATTACATCAGTGACTGATGAAGGTAGAGGACACAGCCAAAATTTGGGATTTTTTAATTTCTCAAATCCACAGCTTTTGTATTTGATAAATGTAGACTCTCTAATCAGTAAATTCACAAAATCAAAATCTTTTTCAAATTTTATTTCAGAACAAAAATGTCATTCAAATTCAAACATTTTTAGGCTAAAGTACCTTGAGGGGTTAAACGTAGAGGAAATTATTATATCTTATAAAAAATCGTTATTTTGCTACTTGTTTTCTACTGAAAAAGAAAAAAAAACATATTGAAACAGTTTTGGCCTCAAGTAGTCACACTGAAAGGGAATTCAAAGTAAAAATATCCAAGGCTGAAAAAAACTGAATAAATATCTTTGATCTTGCTGACAGGGAATTCTTTTATAAATTTCATATGAGTACAGTTATGTGAGATATTATATCAGAGTAAACAACAGTCTTGTACACCCATAACTTAGTTCTGCATTTGCTGAGATACTAATTATTTTCATTATGTTAAACTGTGAATAAATTTTTTGTCAAAAACTCCCTCTGATAACTATTGGTAAATATTTTAGGAATAATATATTGCGTAATTGGATAGCTTTAAAACTTTTTACTTTATTCCGCGAATCATTTTCTTTTTTTCTAGAAGTTTCTCATTAAAGTACTTCAAAATACGCCGCAGATCATATTCAACTATTAGCAAAGAAAAATATAGAAACGATCGTTCTCAAATGGTAACCTCCCTTCCCTAGGGGGAAAAAAGCTTAAATTAGCATTATTTTTTAAAACTATTGGGAATTCAAACAGTATTTGATAACAGTGTGAATTGAGGTAACGAAACTTAAATTAACTTTTATAAAGTGAAAGTATATATATTTGCTTTGATAGTAAAAAGGTTTGAAAATATGTGTGCATGCATATCTGTATTTCATATCAATATTCTGAGTAATTTGAAACTGTTTCAGATATCTATCGCACAACATTTTCCACGATGCCTGAATTGGGGTCGGAATCACTCGTCTAATACACATATTAACAACTAAAGGTATGAGTACAGTTTCTCTGAAATTAAAAATTTAATCTAATTTCTGTGTTTCAGATCATTTCTAAAGCTAGTTCAGACCCCTATCAATAAAGTGTTATATCAACCGTTCATCAAACTTGAAGCACTATGCTAACTAATATGATGAGAAAAAATGTAAATGATGATGAAATGCATTTAGTAATATCCAATATCTTACGCAAATGTAATTTTTGTAGAACATTTGATGCATTTTCCAAAATGAATATAAAAATAGAGGCTTGGTCTATAACATAAAGTTTTTCGAAGAGATATTTATGCAACTTTTTAACTGCTTCTCTTAAATGGCCATCATGTAACTCAAACGTAAAGTAGCTTTGTGGGCAGAAATTTCTACGATAACATCGGAGGCTTTAGTTTTTCATCGTTCAAGCTTCTGGTATACTTTTAATTCCTGCATTTGACGGCTATCATGACAGAGAGATTATTTCTTTATGGTTTATGGATAAACCTGTTGGCTTATTTCCTCGAAGCATCCATTAAATCTGACAAATAGTTTCTAAATAATGCAAATATTGTCAAACTGTCCAAAATGAAATAAAAAAGAAACTGAGAATGCCATGTCGGTTTTGTGAATACCTAATTACGGAATCTGAAGGCAACTCAATAACTACAGGTTGATGAGGTAAAATTACATAAAATATCTCAATCAAATACTGCAAAAAAGCTTGATTATTTTCATTCTTGAAAACGACCCGTTATTAAGAATTTAATGTTATTTTCAAATTGCAGGTCCGACGTTCTGATTACGAATGAAAACGAAATAAAGTACTATTTAACACATATAAAAAATATGTTAATACGTATCAAAAGAAACTCAACATTTTTTCATCTCACGCTAGAAAGTGGATGGCTGATCTCACTGAAACGCGATAGTACATACACACGCACACACACACATACACACACACACAAACATATATATTAGTGTGAACAGGTTTTCTTTTTTCTATAACTCCACGAGAAATCATCTGAGAGACATGAAATTCAGAAATGAGAGACAGCATTTTGTATTTAAACAATGACGCGTTGCTACACCTGATTGTATGTACAAGAGGAAAAACAACAAACAGATGTTTGTTAGCATGGGATATGCCTTCTCTTTACTGCAATGGTTGCTTGTCCCCGTCTCTCCATACTAAGCATCAGATTGCCCAACAGATCTTTAGGTAAGAGTGTCCATTCCTCAACCAGCATCTGTTTGAGTTGTTGGGTGTTCCCCGGAGAATATCACCGTGTCGCAAGGCGTCATCCCAAAGCATCCCACACATGTTCTGTGGGATTTAAATCAGAAGAGGACGCTGGCCAACCCATTCGAGTGATATCTTCCCTTTCCAATAGCTTCTGAGCAGCAGGAGTCAGGTGTGGCCGTGCATTGTCATTCATCAAAATGAAGTCCGCTCCAATGTCACTTCGGAACAGACGCACATGGGAAAGGATCACCTCCTGACAATAGCGATCTCCGGTTACATAACCTCTGTCTAAAACGTGGAGCTCTTTCCGCCCGTTCAGGATAATGCCTCCTCAGACGAGAACTCCGGGACCACTGTAAAGGTCTCTCTCCGTGATGTTACTGAGATGAAACCGTGTCCCACCTCTCTCCAAATTAACTGGCCTTGAGAATCGCTTGTGCCACTAAAACGTAAAGAGAGTCTCATCTGTAAAGAGGACACGACTCCACTGATGAGAAGTCCTGTTTTTGTGCTCCTTGCACCACTCTAAACGGTGGCGCCGATTGCCAACTTTCAAAGGCTTCATACTGCTTTCAGGACGACGGGCGAAGAGGCCACCTTTGGGAAGGCGTCTAAACCCAGTAAAGCGAAACAGTTGTCGCCCCGTTGCTGTACACATTTGCTAAGGTATGGCACTTGCTGACCAGTTTCGGGCTCCTTTCGCCTGCAGGACAATATATCGGTCATCCACTGCAGTTATTTTCCTGAGGTGGCTACCACCAACCTTTCTAACTGCTATACCTATGGTTTGGAAGACTTTACAGCGCGTGATTCCGAACTCTTCAACTACACTGGTCACACTACGCCCCTCCTCCAGCTTTCCAATCATTCTTCGACGTGTGAAGTCATCTAGGTCATTTCTTCTAGCCAAATTTCACGAATAAACTCACTTGCACTTACAGCGAATGCATTTAATTGCCCCTCCGTTCTTCCTTTTATTGTAGGCTTGAGTTGAGCACGCCGACCGCACGTGTTTTGCGTACGCTCAAGCCGCCTGTGACGTTTTGTTCTTGAGGTTTGCATACGTATGACCTTTCTACTGTATTGCGTGTTCATAGTAACAATCGCAAGAACACCTTTTCTACCATTTCATGGCTATCTGATTAAAATATACATTGTTGCTTACATTTTGCACATCAGTGTATATATATATATATATGTATGTGTGTGTGTGTGTGTGTGTGTGTGTGTGTGATAAAGTTTAGAAGTGCTGAACTCAGAACACTGGGATCTAGAAACGCAGAAATACTGATGGCGTAGATAATTTATACTTATAATGAGGAATTCGTAATGATTAAGACCTTTGTAGAGACATTAGGTTATTTCGGAAGCAGAAGTGATGAAAAATGAGCACTACACCACGAAGGCATGCGAAGAAGGCGGGAGAAATACCTTATATACTTCCCCTTTTAAAGGGCGATTGAGGATTAGGGGCCCCAATCGCCAAATCGTGCTGGTGGAGAATCATCATCCACCACTTTTAGTTCGGGCGCCCCTTGTAGAGACATTAGGTTATTTCGGAAGCAGGAGGGATGAAAAATGAGCAGCGACTTCGCCGGGAATCGAACCACGGACCTCTCGGTTACGCGTCGAGCGTGCTGACTACTACACCACGAATGCATGCGAAGAAGGCGGGAGAAATACCTTATAACTTGGCAGTCGAGGCAATTTTAATTCCATTTTTATTTAATTTCTCATTTATAGTCGCAGTTCACTTGGCAGTCTAATCGCGCCTATTTTCAGAACATTTACATTTTGGAATATTATTGCCATAAGAATAGTGCACAGCAAAATGACGTTCAAGACCAATAGAGATACAAGCGAATTAATTATTTATCCAATATAGCAGCTCACCAAAGAAGGAAGGTTTTGGTTTACGTTAGAAAGGTTTCAATTCTTTGAGTTTAGGTTTTGAAATAACTACGTAATGAGTGTTACCCAAGCTTCGGCATATATTAATCTAGAACTAACGCGGCACAGAAATCTTATTATTATTTCTAGCATAAAGAGGAAGTGCTCACAATAAAAATCCGGAATTGAGAGGCTATTACTGAATTAAATTATAAAGCTGATTTGTATGCTTTTTATCTTACATATTCGCCTTCTTGAAAGAGAAAACTTCTTGACAAGAAAAAGTCTTTTCAGAAGAAAGCATTAGTGCATTAGCGAAGCAAGAGAAAGCTTTTACAATATTTATAAGTCATTACTAGGCCATCAAGGACATAGCCTGTAGGTTTCATTATTCCCCAGCATTATTCATGAGTTCTCTCATATGTAAATTAGAAAATACTTAAAAATATAATTTAAAAATATTGTAACAAAATATTATTTCTAAATAAAAGTAAATGAGAATAAATTGACAAGAAACATAATTTTGAAAGTTCTTTAAGCTCTGTTTTCAAAATAGTAGAAAAATGTCCAATGAAAAGTTTTTCAAAGTTTTGAACGAAGTAGTTCCACAAGAGTTCTTGACTATTATGAAAATTTGGAATTAAAACACAAAACAATTTGTGAGTAATTGCATAAATTCTTCTTGCTGCAAATTCAATGCAATAACATAATAATGTAATAGAATAACTTTGTGTTTTGTTGGCATGCCATCTCCAAACAAAATCAGGGTACCAACTTGCTGATGCTTGGGAGGTGCTTAAAGTACAATATATAAAAAAACCATACTTTTATTCAGGTTCAGGTAGAAGGAAGTGGGTTGCGGAAGTTGGTGACTTGCTTTGTTTCACAGGGCTAGAAGATTCAATACCCTTTTTAAAGTCTGTAGTGTGTGCTCGCTAAGAGAACTAGACTTTACAAATTAAAATACAAAAATACAGAAGAAGATTGAAGTTTAAAACAAATAATTCGTATAATCAAGTCAAGTCTTTTAAATTTTGGAAAATAGAATTGAACATTACGCTACAGTAAGAAAAATATTTTTTTATCAATTGGGTAAAATGTGTATATGTTAGTGGTAGTACTTTTGTGCTAGACCAATGGTCGCCAAACTTATGAAGCTTCTGAGCTACCGCACGTTTTTAAATCCTACTGTGAGCTACCAACATTTTTTTTAAATTTTACAATTGTTTATTGTTTACAAACTTACATAGTTTGCTTATAAACTTACATAGCTAGTAAATATGAGATCGATTGTAATTAAACTGCGTATAATAAAAAGAAACTGCAATTGAATTGTACATAAAGAAAATGAAGTGTAGTGAGTAATAAATAACAAATTTTTTACCACACTTGTTAACATTAATGAGAAGGACATAGCTCTTTTTTTGTCATCAACAAGTTTTTTTTAATATTGGGAGAGTAGGTAGTGGCTGCCATTCCAATACAGCTGTCCAAGTGTTCGTCTGTTTCAATACTTACTTTTAATAAATTTCATACTGTAAAAAGAAATCTCACACAGATATGCACTAAAATTGTTCCGCCAACATCTTCGTCCTTACCTTTGAGCTTGAAGTTAAGGACATGTAACTTTTCAGTGATGTCAGCGAAAAAAGCAAAATCCTACAGCCAAACAGATTCTTCTATTTGACGGAAGGATTCGCCTCGTTCTATTCAAAAACTCTACTAAGGCAGGAAGACACCTTTGAAAACGTTGTCAAACTCTGCCTTTACTCAACCAACAAACTGGTAATCTAGTTCGTCAGTTAGTGCTCCGAACAAACGTTTGTAAACTGTGCATTTCTTCACTATTTTTATGACTGTTTTCATTATATTGTTCATACTTAAAAACTGTCCACACAGTGATTCCTGTTGTATTACACAATGGTAAGACAGACATTTCGGAAAGCTGTTGTCTTTACGACGCAAGGTTACCAATCCTTTCTCTCTGCTTACAATCGCAGAAGCTCCATCAAGTACCAAGCTCACCAACTTATTTATAGAAATATTTTCAGACCTGATAAGATCTTCGACTGATAAAAATATCTCCTGTTCTGTTAACGGTATAATCTTTATCAGCACCTTTCATATTTCGAAATTATTAAAAACCGTTCTTGCAAAAACGGCCAACTGAGCTGTATTAACTATATCAATCGATTCGTCAAGCTGCAAGGAGAAATAGCTGCAGCGGTCAAAGTTTTAAGTTGTGAGAGTATGTCAGAACTTATAATCTCAACCCTTCTCACTACTGCATTTACAGAATGCTGTGCGGATTTTAATAGCAGATATTATCTTAGTTTTATTTTTGAAACTATCAAATAATGCATCTGCAGATTCTAAAAATGCAGTTTTGATTATTTCACCATGTTCGTATGGTTTCTTATTCTGTGCAATAATATTTGAAATTCGGAACGATGCCTCAATTGCTGCTCTTTTCTTGTTTAATGGTTTGAAAAAAATGATTGTTGAGCATTGAGTTTAGATTTTAGCTACCTTACCTTTTCTTTCCTTAGAGCAGAATTTAGTCTGAAACCTTTTTCAATCCCCGTGTGAATGATAAATGAAATACGG
>KK113676.1:0-21142 GCA_000611955.2 Stegodyphus mimosarum | reverse complement strand
TCCTCCCTTTCTTCCCAATTGATACACTTGCATAGCACAGTAAACACACACATATGTCCTTTGCCTGGATAAAGAAGTAATCGGTTTCCTATTCCGAATGAAAGTGTTGAGTTTTTGTTTTTCCTTACGCACCCATCATTAGAACAGACCTAGCTCTTAGTACCAGTGAGTAAACTAGACTATCCAAGTTAGCAAATGTCTAATGTACACACGAAACGCATAACGTGCACAATCTCACGCGTTGGTAATCAACTACGAGATGAGACTGACAATGGCAACTGTGGGGCAAAAATAGGCAGTTTTTGTCGCCAACGTCGGTTCAGTGGAGGAATCAACGTTAGCCAAACGAAGCGTTAACGCGACCTACCGAAAATGTCCCCGCGAGCTCGCGATCGACGGTTTGGCGATCACTGTGCTAGACTATGGCTAGAGGATTGTGATCGGTAAACAAATATAAAAACCGAATCATTTTCGCAGCCATAGCTGAATCGCCTAACAAAATAAAAATGAAATTTTTGGATGGCTATGGTTTCCAACTGGTAACAACCCCTCCTCCCAGCCAAATGGATACCAGCAAGCTCCTAACTACCTAACTACACCTAACTACTACTCCAGCTCCCTTTCCATTCTACTTCGAACTCCTGCCTCTACAGGACGCATCAACTGACTCTCTGACTGCTAATGCCAACATCGATGACTCCTCGCCCTTCAAATTCTTCAATCAATAAATTGCTATGGACCTACTTAATTTGCTATCATCATACCTTAATTGCTACTTCTCACTGCATTAATCAACCTAATTTTTTGCCATCTCTGAACTTCAATAATTGCTATAGCCCATGCCTGCAACTTCTATCACTTCCACGCTACTTTTCAAGATTAGAGAAAAGATTATCATGCTATATGGGGATAGGGCTTGGCCCAAAAGCCCGAAACAACTGGACAATAGTTCACCGAGGAACAGGTAACACAAATGAGTCATTATTTGTTTACACGAATTTTCTATGTAAAAGTCTCTTAGCAGGGTAAATTAATTTCCTTATCTATTCTAAAAAATAATCTCTCTTTGCACTGCGTCATTTCCTGATTAATCAATGTCACATAATTCTGATGATGTAATTGGAACTAAAACCCAAACATCCAGTAGTAATTTCAGAGCACTATTAGTTATCCTATCAAAAAGCATTGAGAACCAAAACTAACCCAGTGTGACTCACCCTGAACATAACGCACTCGCTCGCTACTCTTCGATCTAGCTGGGCTGCTATCTGCTGCTTTCTTCCTGCTGCAAGGTTATCAAAAATGTAAACCTCTTGAAATAAGCACAAATAATGTGCCAAGTTTTTTGTGGTCGCAATATGTTTGCTGAAATAAAATAAAAGATTTATCTGCCTCGGCTGCTAGTTTCCTATTTATTGTGAATTAGCATTCTACGAAATCCAAATTCTAGCTGTTCACTACCGATTCAACCGTCTGCATTCTACATTATCAATATTTATACAAGCTTCAAAACGGTTTTCATATAGAGTATCATGTTCATAAAGATGACTACAGGAAACATTGCCTGAGTACTTTATTCAGCAAATCAACTGATCAAATTTTCCAAAAAATTTCTTCTGCTATAGATTTCTTAGAACTTCCGACAATTAAGCCTTTGCTAAAGATAAAGAGAATTTTTTAGTGGGGGGAGGGGAATTTTTAGTTCACGAATGTTTGGGATACATTTTGTTACTCATGTTATTAAAATATTTTAATTTGTATCAAATTCTAATATGGTCTTTCTTTCGCAGATTAACCAAGGTGACGATGATTTTGAAACACCACTGATGGCTGCTATACAGATGTGTAACTCGGAAGTGAGACTTGCTGAAATTGCCACTATAAGTAAAAATAATCCATATGTAGATTTGTGTATGCTATTGATAGACCGTGGCTGTGATGTTAATGCTGCTGATTCTGAAGGTAGAACTGCTTTGCATTTTGCTCTTGAAGCCGAGCTTGAAAATGTAGTTCGAAAACTTCTTCTTTCTGGAAGTGACATCGACAGACGTGACAGTATTGGTGATACCCCATTGCACATTGCATGTGAAACGGGAAACCAAAGACTAGTTGATTTACTCGTAATTTCCGGTGCTAACTTACGGGCCGTCAATTGGGAAATTACTTTGGAACAGTGGAGATATTGGGGAATTTTAAATGAGAAAAACACTCAGCTATTAAACTATGTTATACGTGAATCGAAGCAGTGTCTTAGCTTAAAATATCTATGCTGTATAACTATTAGGAAAACCGTTAGAAATGTGGAAAATGATGCCACTCAACTCGGATTACCACCATTACTGGTAAGACGCCTACAACTTAAAGATTAACGGAAATATGACTTAATACCATTTATTGGCATAGGCATAAAAGTTATGTTTTTGAGATTTAGACTTGTTGCGTAATTTCTAATTATGTAGAAATTACTTAGGTTTAAAATTTAATAAGAAGGGTAAAAAAGAATAAGTCTTCCTTTTCTTTTTTCAGTGTAAGAGCAGTTTTTTAAAGACATTGTTTATCACTGAAGCATTATTTTCTTTACTTTCTGTAAAAATTATTCTATATTTATGAAAATACAAATAAGCAATGATAATAAAATGGATATATTCTATAAATACTTTGTATAAGAGATGAATTGAAAGAAAGTATAGCTTGAATGTGTTTAAAGTTAGGATCACTTAAGAATTTTAAATTAAGTTCGATTGTAGGACATTAGATCTAGTTTTGTTTTTAAGGAGTCTTCTGAGGTCTGGAATATCAAGTTCTAAGAAATCGTAGCTGTTGGATAGTTGGTAGTGTATCTTCGCGATAACACAACAATAAGACACTCGTTTCACTCAAAACAATTTCTGGAGAGCGTGGGGGGACGAGATTTTAAAGTCTGGTGTGAATGAAAGTGTTCGAGGGCCAAAATAATTTCAATAATAGGATAACGGTAGGAAAATAAAATTGCTTGTGAAAATTTCAACTAACATGATTTCCTTCCAGAGGAGTGGAAGGACCAAGAATGATAATCTGCTCAAGAAAAGAAGCAGGTGTTTGTCCCAGTCAATTTGTAAACATTTTTTAAATATATTTCTCTTAATTTTAGTATAGCTTTAGAAATTGTGTAAAGTTGGCCCTACAGAGGAAAACTTTTAGTGATAAATTCAAGAAAGCACACTTGCTACAAACTTTAAGAACTTTAAAGTTTAAATCTTTGATGAGGAAGAGTTTTGTGGAATTTAGACTCTTAAACAAGGTCTATTTTATTAACAGTTATTTTAAGTCATGCAACTTTCCTATCTATTCTAATTTCAGCTTGAGCTTACAATTTCCTACCAGAATGTAATTTCAGAAGTGCAGTGAATACAAATGAGTAAGAGTACTATGTAAGTCGATGTTTTGCCGACTTCAATTGAGACAGTCTGATTCCCGGACTAGCGCGCGTTTTTCTTTTGGCTACGTTCTCTCTTAGCTACTACGCTCGGCCATATTTAGGCCCTTGCTTGACTTCGCCGATTTAATTAATACTTAGAGGCCCACTACTTAGAAACCTGATACCTTCGGCTATATCTTTCAGATAGCTTGACTTAAGCTTAGTTTAGTTTAATTTGATAATAATTTAAGTTCAAGCCCAAATGGAGGCTTGTGTATACTCCGAGTTCGAAGTTAATTTTATTTATTCTGAAAAATAAAGGGTATTTAACCCTTCTTACGTCTTACGCTCTTGTTCAGACACTTAAAGTGATTATTCGCTTGTTAGTGTTCGTGGGCTTCTAAGATTGAACATTGGAATTAAATAAGGAAAACCCCACAACCTTACCACCTTACTGAAATCCTACATGTTAATAATTTAGACGCACTAGATCTCAAGAACACTTTAAATTCAATATTGCCTCTAAATCAAGCTTTCGTAAACGCTTGGATGACTTTGATGCTTCCCGATAGAAGAGAAAAAGTAGGAAAAACCTGAATTACGTTCGTTCATGAAACGGAATCGAAGAGACACGTTCATATCTGGTTGTGCTGTATAGGTTTTGTCCTGTACAGAAATAAAAAGTAAATGAAATCTATATAATACAGTAAGTAGGTATGAAATTTTATGATTTTATCACGAACCCGTTTTCACGAGCACTCGATTTGGACAAGCAAATATCGCGGTCCCTTCACCTTAGGTGTAAGCGAGTTCGAGTGTATTACGAACAGACTAGAATTACGATAAACCAAATTTTAATTTCCTATTGATTTAAGTATTAATAATAATTGTATAACAGTTTAAAAAGTTCATTATTAATTCGTTTACTGCTCAATTAAATATTAATTACATTAATTGCCCTTCTATCGTACTACTTATTTCACTATGCAGATGAGCAAAATAAAAAAAAAACATATTCAACATATTTTTAACAATACCTAAAGATTCTTCTTCGCAAGCAATATGCAGAGCTATTAGTCCATGTCTGGTTGTGCTAACATCAACTCTATTTTGTAAAAGTATAAGGTTTCTCGTTCAATCTCTTAATCTTCTTGCTCAGCATATGCTGTGAAACCCTATGTGGGGAACAGTGAGCAAATCTAGGCTATGTCCTTTAGTGTTGAAGAACTACAAAGTCAGAAAGAGGGTTTAAAGTGATCCTTTAATTCACATAATTACAACTCTCCAACTTGAGAGTAAGCCACTACTTGGGCTGAATTAAAATAATGTAAAATAAAGTGTATTAACAATTCAAATACCTAAATTTAACGTTAAGTAGGACGGCGATGGAAGCCTAACTCTTAGTGAAATGCAATAATGCGAATTTCACTAGCAAGAACTAGTAATTGCAATTTGCCTATGAAGGCGAACTTTCAGTAGACAGAGGAAATCTTTGCGCGCGCAGCCTTACGGCGATAAATCCAAGACTCGGTTTTTCCTCCCCCGAGAGTCGCATGGTGCTGGCACCAGGGTGCCTGAGCCGAAGGCCCTACCCCTCATCGAATATCATTAGTAGGTTTCTAACAATATGTATACAAAAAATAGCTTACATTAAATTAGTAATAGTTTTTTTATGATAATCTTAAATGGAGCAGATGCTCACTAGAGTAAAAAATAAAAGAAGATATATGCAGTATTTACAAATTAAAGTCTATACCTCAGCAGTGGTAATTATAATCAAATGTGCAGAAAGCCGAACGAGCTGGTGGTTCTGAAATAAAATACAGAATTAAGCAAGGAAAAGTGCGCACTTTTGGTGTGACAAAATAGAGGTATAAAGGTTACAAAAGACAATTGAATACAATAGTTCATCTATAGAAACACAGGAGAGAGGAGCAGCAGATACAAAGAGGGACATTAAATACAGAGGAGATCGGATTATGGCATACAATCGTTGAGTATCGCCATGGGGCGATGGAAATTATTATCGTCATATATATCATAACTATACAAGGTGATGGAGGGATTATTTAAATTATATAATCCATCGAAAAAACGTCTGGCCAGGCGAACACAGAACGACCTGACCAGTTCAATTTTTAATTCTTCATGAATTTTAGCATTCCTAATGTACCATGGGGCACATACAATCTGTCTCAGAACACAGTTCTGAGCTGTCTGGAGTTTTGATCGAATGGACTTATTAGAATACGCCCATACCGGGCATGCATAACAAAGAATAGAACGCAACATGGTTTTGTAGATAAGCAACTTATTATCTATAGATAAAACACTGTTTCGAGCAATTAAGGGGTTAAGTGATGCTTTACGTGCTCGAAACTTTTTCAAACAACATGTAATATGTGGGTTCCATGAGAATCTTTTACTGAGGATCACCCCCAAATAAAGGACTTGCTTGGCCCAGGGGATGGTCTCTCCATAGAGTTTCAGCTGATTTGGAAATTTTTCTTTTTTGGTGAACAAAATTGCTGTGGTCTTGTCCACGTTGATTTTGACCTTCCATTTGGTCAGCCAAGTCTCAAGTAATTGTATGTGATTTTGTAATCGTTGGATTGCTGAACCAACAAATGCAGTTTGAGTCAGGATCGCAGTGTCATCAGCATACATTGCGAGTGTAGTGTTGTCTGTAGTGGGGATGTCGTTCACGTAGAGGTTGAATAAAGTGGGGCCCAAAAGGGACCCCTGGGGGACCCCTGCGAGAATAGCACGGGGGGATGAGAGTGTTCCAGAAACGTGAACAACGAAGTGTCTACCGGTTAGGTAGGAGTGAATAATGTTAGTGATGTGGCCTGGAAAACCCAGGTGGTGTAGTTTGTATATGAGGGCATCCAGCCATACCCGATCGAAGGCCTTTGCTACATCTAAGAAGAGTCCTCCTGTAACTTTTCTGGTCTTCAGTCCACTGGAGATAAGCTCTACCACTCTGTAGAGTTGATGGGTAGTGGAATGCTTGCTTCTAAACCCAAATTGGTATGGGATGAGCAGATTTCTTTCATCAATGAAGTTTTGCATTCTGTTAAGTAGAACAGCTTCCAGGAGCTTGCTAATGGTGGACAACAAACTGATAGGTCTGTAGGACCCTGGATCAGATGGAGGCTTTCCCGGCTTGTTTTTCCTCTCGTTAACTCCTGCCTTTTAAACTGCTATCAGATATATGCGATTTGCATAAATATCTCGCTCGCGCTAAATTCGGGCAGCAACTGAAACTTTGAGATATCGATAGGAAAGTTCAAACTAAAAATAACTTGGTTAATTAAAATAATAAATGCTAAAAAAGCAATGCGATTAACTCATAATTTGAAGTCTGCTCTTTCTATGAATTCAGGACTTAACAAACTCAAGGATTTCAAATATATTTTTAACACAGAATGTATTAAAAATATATTTTTACTTCCTTGTACAAAATAAAAGAAGTATTGTAATCACAAGAAAGTCCGGGTATTATATTTCAACGAAAATATCCATTTTGACCGCTATCGAATGTAATTTAACGATGTTTTTGTGTGACATCAGTATGTATGTAAGGGCACAATAAAGGACGCTTTATCCCCAAACGAATTATAAAACTGATTCAGAACAAATTATTTTTCGTGGCGTCTGCGCAAAAGAAAAAAAAAATGCGACAGTTCTATATCTCTCGTTTTACTGCGCCGATTGCCGAATTTCAAATTGCGCTCGCTTTTCATGTCTCGGAAGCGCGACTTAAGATATATATTAGATTTATATATAGCATTGTTCTAACATAGATATTTTGACACAAAATGGGTCTTTTTCTGAAATGACATAGCAGTTTTTTTCCGTATTTCGATTCTACGATTCAAATTATACATAAATATTAAATTTTGTAAAATTTGGTGCAAAATTTACGGAGAAATTCAATAATTTAACTTCGTGAATTTTTTTCAGTTTTCGCCAAGAATAATTCACTTGGCGATCTTCTTAATACACGGCAGCCTATTCTCCTATCCCTTCCATTGTCAGGAAAGGGAAAAAAGTCACATCGTTCCTACCTTTTTACATTGTGCATGAGTGAAAAAAAAGTCACATACTCCTACTTTCCAATAATTTAACAAAGTGCGTAAACCACATTAGATGTTATTATCGCTTTCTGCAAATATGCCAAATTTCAAAATGCGCCAACATATAAATTCACGTATATCTTCGAAAATTTTGAATAAAAAGCTCTAATTTTTTGTAGGTATATTTAGAAATACGTCTACTTTAAGGTAATGATAAAAATTTTAAAGATTACGATTCAAAATTATTTTCCAAAAATTTATAAAAATTATCTAAAAATACAAATTTAAAAAATAAATCATGAAATATGGGCGAATTTTATTTCGAGTGAACCTACATTTCGAACTGTGAAAGAAGGAATCAAGTAAGTGTAATAAGAAAAGCGATATTAATAAATATATATCAAATTCAATTAACATTCAGGAGCTAAAAGTTTGAGATCGAATTTCTCAAAAGCTACTCGTGCGATTTTTACAAAACTTGGCAGTTTGGCATAATTTGAGTCGTAGAATCGAAATATATAAAAAAATTGGCATGTCATTTCAGAAAAATTACGATTTTGTATCAAAATATCTATATTAAAAGAATGCTATATATAAATCTAATACATATCCTAAGTCGGGCTTTCGAGACATGGAAAACGAAATTTTTTAAATTTCGTCAATCGGTCCAGTAAAACGGGTGCTATAGAACTGTCCCCCCTTTTTTTTTAGTTGAAAGGGGCTTTGTCCCTGAAGGACTATTGTTTTTTGTTTTCGTTTTGTGATTTTGCGGCGGAAACATTAAAAAACTGTATCACTTTTCAAACTGTTGCCACAAAATATTGCAGCTCTGTATTATATTTAAAGAAATTAAATAATGAAGAATGTGCATAAATGTATGTATGTTTCTCGCATTGTGATAAAACAACGGTACCTAAAGCCATCGAATTTTGAATGCCGTAATCCTGCTGCGAATATAGGCATCTGGAAGCCCAAATATGAAATCTCGAATTTGTTTTATTAACGACTTCATATTTTGTAAAACTTTAACGAATTTTTGATTAACAAACTCAAGGATTTCAAAGCGGGCAATGGCAACGTTGTACAGAAAAAAAAATCATTTTTATCTGCAGCGCGTGAGTCTGTGTATAGGAAATTCTAAAGATATGCTCAGTTTAAAATTATTTTGCGATATTGTTCTTTAAATGAATTTTATGTTTTAAATGCGAAGAACATTAAATACTATTACTTTTATTACTTTTATTCAATAATTAATATAATTACTTTTATTCAATAAATAAAAGTAACATAAAAACTGTTTAAAAAACGCCCCTTTAGACGTAATTTAAAATCTAAAAACCTTTCATTTTTTTTTACGCAGTGTACCTACGTACGTACATATGTATGTATGTATCTCGCATAACTCAAAAATGAGTAAGCTCAGAACTTGGAAATTTTGTATATGGGATTGCTATGTGATTGTGTACCTCCCTTTTTGGTTGATATCGGCCTTACCAAAGCTATATATAATATATATATATATATATATCAACTGTGTTACTCGGCTCAGTGAGTTCAGTTTTTTTATTCTTATATGTTGGTAAATTGCACATTTTTTTGCTTTAAAAATGATTAAATTATGTTGTCCTTATTTTCCGGTTAAGGTTTTTATGCCTTTAGTTAATCTGCATGCAATAGCTGTAGAATTATCGACAATTTAAAAATTGTTTAAGTGCGGCTAAGCCTAATTTTTTTTACCATAGTAGCCATATTTGTTTACATTCGAAACTTGGCAGAAGAGTGAATTTAGTTTCTGCACCATAAGTACCTATTTGCCAAAGTGGCACCAAAATTAAACTTTCATTTTTGTGCACCGAAAAATGTGCTTTATTGCCTGCTTGCCGAATTGCTTATGTTTGCGTAAAAACTCTAATTTAAAAATTGCTTTTTTTTAATTGTTTTAACTGTATTTGGTGGCTTTTTTTTTTTTTTTTTTTGAATTTGTAATGAAGATATTTTGAAGTTTATGAATTTTTGCCTTGTCGCCAGCTAAGAACAAAATTAACTGAATGATAAATATATCTCTAATGAAATTTGAGTAAATAAGGTTAAATGAAATGCAGCAAAAATGCGTATAATTTAATATTCCATACGAGAAAGTTATATGGTGAAAACATCAAATTTTGTTTAACATGAATAACATCAGCAAGTTGCTATAGCCATAAATAATAACAGAGCTGATATAGCTGCAGAGGAAAGGCTGGCCCCGGATGGTGCATTTTTTATGGCGGCACTTCTCCTGTGCAACGTAATATGTATTTTTGCATTTAACCATTTCTATCATCAAACCAGCATAAACGGTCGGTATTTTTTCTTTATTGCAATTCTTGCTCCAGTTATTTGCTTAAGAGGATGGAGTCTTCATGGAGGGTTAAAATTCTCCATGGAGAGCTAATAATGGAGAATTTGCTCATATATCATGAAAGAGATATTATCACGTTACAAACAGCAAAAATCATTAAAACGATCGAAGTGAGTCATACCTTTGGAATGATATCCCAGGTGAAACTGCTAATATTCAGCAGTCTTACCTACTTGGTCTCTGTCGCGGTGAAATATCATGAATACTGAATTTTTATACGAACATTAAATTAAAGAAAGTTATATTTTTGGGCTGGAAGAAGGGCTCATAGGAATCTCAATATTTAAAGTTACATATTCTTATTAAGCCTTTTTTAATGTCATGGAAACTTTTGAATGCAAAATTGCGAACGTCAATTAAATTATCACAGAGGCGTAAATATAGTAAGGCATATTTAATAGCACTGGTTTCTGTGATACTGGTAAACTTAGCAAAGCCAGGATTCGCCGTGAAAAAATCCATTCCCTTTTATCTGCAGTGACTAAACTTGAAACATTTGGTATAACAAGTATTGACTTCCAAATAAGCAAAAATCAGAAACTGAAGTTGATAGAAATAGAGAAATTATTATGCCATTTAGCTATGCGTTATTTTTGTTAACAAGGCAAAAAACTTTATTTGGAGACCACAATGAACACGAGTATTCTTTTAATAGGGGAACCAATGTTCAGTTCTTGCAGATACTTTCAAAATACCAAATAACATAATAAATCAGCAATTCCTTTAAAAAAGATAATTAGAGTAAAACGTATATAATATTCAATTCAAGTACGTGATATTACATTTCATGCTTTCCCAAAGGATAATTTATTTTTGATGAAAAGGTGTACACATAAATGTCGAAGATAGGATTCTATTAATGGGAAGAGCGCAAGAATTTGCAGCGAACATTTACTTCGTAATTTTTAATATAGATATTTTGAGTTTTTATGTATTTTTGCCTTGTCGCGAAATGAGAACTGAATTAATTGAATCAGAAATACTGAATCGTCTGCGAAAAACTGTTGGCAGTGATTAGAACATGTGGCAACGATTCAGAATTCTTCAGACGATACACATAATTTTGGTGCACTCTGAATTATAAAATGAATGAGACGTAACGCTGTTAGGTGAACCAACGCCAGAGTGTCGCGATGGTAAATAAATATAGTGAATTTTAAAGAGTGCATTTATTCCATTGTGTTTTATGCATTGTCGATGAAGTAGATTTAATTCAATCCAATAAGTTCAATGAAATGCAAAATGCGTATGATTTAACCCTTCGACGCGTGGTGGTCGCGCCCTGAAACCACCAATTCTCGAATATTTTTCTGCTCTTCTTTCCAAAATTTTTGAGTGAAAACCGATTATTACGATTGATTACTGATCTTTTACCTCTAAATTACGCAAAATGACTGCAGAATGATGCATTTTTTAGGTCTTATTATTTCAAATCCGATGGCATTTAAAATTCGTTTTCAACAGACAAAGTAACTTCCTTTTATTAATATAAACAACTTTAAATTTCAGAAGTTATTCATCGAATATCATTATTTCTGTCAGAAACAATAAAACATAGCAATAATTAAACTGCATATATAAAAAAAACCTATGCGTATTTATAGCATTTGCTCTGTTGCTTCAGGGTGCGACCACTGAACCACTACAATATTGTGTTACAATGCTCACAATCCTCTAGAGGCGCAGTGGTCGCAATTGAAACCACTGCTCTTCACAATGATGTTTGCTGCTTTTCAAATAGGAATGTGTATTTTTACCCGGATATAGATAAGGGTAAGGCTCCTCTAGAACCCTTTCAAAGCCCCTTATCTAAGGCTCCTCTATAGCAGCCTTAGATAAGGGGCTTTGAAACCCCAGAGTTATTTTGTTACTAAACAATATATGCACCTGCCCAGTGAAAAGGTCTTTCATTTCCAGAGAATTTTCTCTGAGCTCTTATGCTAGTAAAGGGATTATGGTAGTAAAGTTTCTTATGCTAGTAAAGGGATTATGCTAGTATTCTTATGCTACTAAAGCTTGCTTCTTATGCTAGTAAAGCGATTTTATAATTTTTTGTATGGTTTAAATATAATGTAAATATACTTTGCTATTATTAAAAACAGAAAAAGTTTTGTTTAAATTTGGAATATTTTATAAATATTTGAGAAAAATACGAATAGAAAACGAAATATCCGTATCAAAACCAAAAAGATCAAGCCCCTCCCCCCATTAACACAAAAAACCACAAATTTCATGTGCCAAACAAAAATAGACTAAATAAACCTGGACATATTCCAGTAAAATGCAAATCCCGGCAGTACATTTTGTAGCACAAGGAAGAAACCTCATAGGGCGAAACTTGCAATGTGGGTCTAATGCATGTACTAAAAAACAAAACATGTTTTCACAAAAAAAAAATTCAATTTTTTTTTTATCTTTTCTGAGTTTTTTATCCATTTATCCAAACGTCCTTATTATGCAGGTTCTTATGTATTCACTGCTATCGAAAAATTACATAAATGTTTCTCTGGTTTCACAGTGCGACCACCACCCACATCAATGGGTAAGAGTAGATTTTTTCTAATTCATATATTATTTATCTCTAGGATCATAGTATTGAATTTTTAGAGTTTTTTAGCTAAAATATATAAAAATATTATCGCGCCCTTCAAAGGCTTAATTCTATACAAGGAACTCATGTGGTGTACACATCAGATTTTTTAAAATGCGCGAAACTTACCCATTTGGCGATTTTTCGAAAACGTTATTTCCAGTTTTACCAGTCATTTTAATAAAAAGTGACGTAGAAAATTTATTCATTCTGCTAAATACTGCACTCATTTGGTAGTGTAAATACAGGAAATTCTCAGCCCTTTTTGAATGATACTTTTATATATTTTTTTCTGTAGAGATTTAGTTTTGTTAAGTCAGTTATTTACAAAACTAAATCTGTACAGATAGATCTATATTACTTTATAATAATTATATTCATACTTATACACATATAGATACTTATAATAATTATATTCATAGGGATCGAATATTTACAGTACATAAGTTAATTAAGCTTTTTTACGTCAAGAAGAACACATTGTGTAAATACATGTTATGTTACAGATTTTATTTATAGTCTATACGACCATATCAATAATATATATATAATAAATAATATATGAAGATAATAATCAAATGTCATGATTCACAAACATCAAATGATATATATAGATCATTCGATGATCGCGAATCATGACTTTGATTATTATCTCTTTGTTAATTTTTATTCTCAAAATTATGTAAGGGAATTTTAAAATTTTATAAAGATAATTTATACAAATGTTTTGTAATACATTTGCAATGACATGCATAGAGAATGACAAAGCCTGTAGGCTTCTAGGTATTTAAAATTGTATTAAGTTTGCAGAAATTTCGCCAAAGGGTACCCATATTAGTCCGTGGATTTTTGTGAACTGTATTTAGCAGGGATTTGGTCCATGGGTACCCATATAGATCTAACGGTGTCTGTCTACTGGTTTTTATGGGGATTTGGCTTACCCGCATAGGTCTATGTGTTTTTATCTACTGGTTTTTACGGGGATTTGGCCTACGGGTACTCATACAAGTCTGCTGAAGTTGTTGGATTGGGTACCCGTAGGCCCTGTAAAAATCCCAGTTCGATTCTTTTGCGGTAATGTACGGGGCATTTTAGGATAATATTTTTTAATAATAAAGCATTATTTGAATCCTTTGCCCTGTCTGGGCACCTAAAAGTTTCCTTCTGTACGCACAGAAAAATTGAATGAAAAAGGATTTCTAGGTTACACTGAACCTTCTTTATTTATACTAGATGCAGCACAACACAAACTAGTCCATGTATTTTAGACATGTTTAGTTTTAAAGACCCTCATTTTTCAAAGAAATCTTCCAGAATTTTTTTAGGATATAAAAGGAATTGTTTGAAAAGAAATTTCTATGTTATTTTTTTGGCTGTATGCTAATCTCCTTATTCTATATTAGTTTTAAATTTTTACTTTGAAATCTTGCATAAAATCAAACGGCAAGAGGGAACGGAATAGCCTAGAGTGAGATCATTGAGAGTCTAGGACAAGACCAACAACTGTATCTTTGTTTCTCTGCAGCTCATTCACAATGGAAAGGTGGATCAACATCTGTGTTTCTCTTTCTACTTTTCACTTTTTTTTTGGGGGGGAGAGGAGGTTTGGTTATCAACAAAGAAATTGTTCGGGTAATTTCCTGAAGCCCAGGGGTAATTTTATCAGTTAGCTGTTTGGTTTTTCACTAGAGCAGTTCTCTTTCGCTTTCCTTCAGTTAAAGTTCAGTCGTTCAGTTTAAGTTTTGTTAGGACTATGTTTTGATAGTTTTAGATGTTTACTTAATTTTATTTTATAGTTTATAATATTAGTTTATTTTTTTGAATTTGAATTATTTTCCAAATGGATCGGAGAAGGTTGACCATCACTGAAAGTGCTACACGAATTACCTTCAGATAGTGAATGTGATACGGTTTCCCGTACATGTGCAAAATATGCAATATTGGGTTGTGCTTTTTCAAAAGTGTGTCATTTTCTTCGAAAAGTACTACCATAAAAAAATAGACGAAAATGTAAATATGAAATGTTTTTCGTTACTTTGGCACACCCTGATTTGGCTAATTCTGCTACAGTATTCAGAATCGAATGTTTTTTTAATCGTAGACAAAATCTCTTACTCTTTTACGCGCTTCCCAGCAATGCTCGTTTGAGCAATCTTTTCGAAGCTCTATTCATTCCAGGGCTAGAGAAAGAGAAAGGCTGGGTCAACCCTTTGAGAAGAACAATGCCGACACGAACCCTCTTGGGGAGCTTACCGGATGTTATGTGAGGTCACTGGGTTCGTCTCATGGACCTTATAGACCAACCCAAATGGGTTTTCTACCTCGTCTGACGCATTCCCAGCTGTCCCCTTAACCACATCCGAAGGAGTAGGGATGACTTGAAAGAGCTTAGCAATGGTTGGCTATGGCAGGGCCTATAATTGTCAAGAAAAAACTGGTTGTAGCGCCTCATTTCACAAATTAGAATTTTTAGATATTTTTTATTTTTGAAACTGAGATTGATTTTTAAAAATTTAGCATATTTATCAACCCTAATTAACCTTTCCAAATAATTATAAAACTGTTGCATGCTTTCAGCCCTGGATACTTTTTTTAGCTTTGTCTATACTGTAAAGAAATTCGTAACTACTTCTTTTAGAAAGTAATATTTTAAATCTGAACTAATCAAATTTCAAAGAAATTTTCTCTTACAATTTTTACGCTCTTTATTGGTGTAAATAAGTAAAAAATACTAAAATACCCAAAAATGAATTTTTGAAAGTTTTTGTTTAAAATTTTAAATTGTGCTACTTCTTTAAAATTATTGGTTATTATAGCCTAATTTCTATAAAAGAGTTTTATTTCAATTATATTTCATAATACATCATACTGATAAACACTTTTAACACCTTAATAATTTTTATACGTTTATTCTAAAGTTAAAATTGTATTTAACTATAATAATTAATTGTTCTAGTGTTTACTCGTAATTATTTTTAAAATTCATTTCTAGTTCTGCACGACTTTTTTTTATTTACTGTGAATTTAATTTGTTAGCCCAAAACGGGCGGTAGCCCAGAAATGCTATTAGTTTCGAAACAGCATTTTGAGCTGTTTCACTTTGCAAATTATTCTCACCAAATATTATCACCCTATATTATATTTAAAGAAATTAAATAATAAAGAAGCTGCATGACTGCGTGTATGTTTCTCGCACTGTGATAAAACGACGGTAACTAGAGCCATCAAACTTTGAATAACGTAACATTCCACCCGAATATGCGCATTTGGATGGTCGAATTTCGAATTTGTTTTAATCCATTTCATAGTTTGTAAGACATTAACGAATTTTGATTCAGAAACTCAATGATTTCAAAGCGAGCATGGCAACACTATACGGAAAATAACATTTTTATCTCGAACGCGGGAATTCTAAATATATGCCTCTAAATATATTTTCAAGTATTATGTGATATTGCTGTTGAATTGAATTTTATATGTTTTATGTGGAACATGATATTCAATAAATAAAGGTAATACACAAAACGTTAAAAAAAAATCCCTTTCGGTGTAATATAAAATCTGCGGTGTAATAAAATCTGCGATGTCTTTCTGGGTGTAATGGGGGGGAGGGGAATTTTTCTTCCATTACACTCATAAAACTTTATGCTCCGAATTTTGTGAATTATTAAAATAAATACTCATCTTATTATCATCCTGTAAAGTTAATAATTAATGATAATATAATCAAATAAATGATTGTCTTGTCATGTTATAATAATTTTAAAAACCGCTGCCTGAAAATGGTCATAAAATTTTTAAAAAATTATCAGATATTGTTTAGTTTTACCTTATTTGTTTGAAAGCATCATTTACTATCAATCGTATTTAATTTTGCTTAATTTGTACGGAAAAGTAAGTTCATAAATTTTGTGAACAGAAATAATAATGTTCATAAATTTTGGATCAGTTCAGATGGATATCTCTACAATAATATTTTATCCGCTCTCTTTGCCTATTTTCTTATGCTCTTCATTATGACGCAGTGGATTAAGCTTTTTTAACTCGTGGCGAAAAATACTTAAATTCAGTTAAAATATGTTTAAGTATTTTATGTTTGTTTCAAATTGTATTTTGTTGTTTTGTGTTTAGATAATCATGAAGTGGTTTTATCAACTTTTATGGTCAGTGTGTTTATATCCTCTTTTGCTTAGCTATTGTAAAAGTTTGTTTCAGTTTATGCTACGCTATAATAAATTTTGCTGGTATTCCTTTTGACTGGAATGATGAAAAACGACAGACTCACAGATGACTCACGCGCTTACATTTCGTGAACAAAAATGTTCCCCTAATCGAAAGGGAAAGAATGTTGCTTGCAAATGTGCTCAAAATGAAAATTAATTGCTTACTACCTTCGCATTTAGTATCGAAAATTTTTCCATTTATTGCTGATTTAGAATTTCTCAGTTGCAGATTAATATACTGAAAGGGTCTGAACTGTTTCAATCCATTCATTCTAAATGCATGCTTTTTTCTTTATTCCGGACTCTAATCTGCCTTTCACTATTTCTATCTAATTATATTAGATAATAATTACTTGTAATAAAAGGAGTCGTCTCATTATTTAATGAGCACAGCATTCGAAGAGTATGTAGATAAAGATTGCAATTATTTACTCATTAATCTAGAATCATCAATCAATTCTTAGAATAGAATTAATCAATCAATAGAATTCAATAATCAGAATCTATGGGAAAAGCAGAAAAAATATAATATAGGAAAGTAAAAGAAAGGAAATAATTAGCGCAGTGTATTACATAGAGATTTGAAGCATTGTTTATTAAGTACGTAAGTGCATCAAATATTCCTGAATTATGAATATTAAATAATGGATAATATGAGCATAATAATATATTATGAATTAATTGCATATTAATTTATATTATATATAAGTTGCCTGAGCCCTCATTCGACCAGTTATAGAGGTTATAAATTTCCACGAAATAAATATGCACCAAAAAAGAAAGGCAATGCTTATAAACCTAGAAGATCCTCCCCACAACGGTTCAAAAATTCGGCCACTAATCTAAATTCTGAAGCAATCCCAAATCCCCTACAGTCAGCTGAGGCTGCACAAATTTTATCACACAAGAGGTTTTTAAAATTCTACTAATGATATTTAAATCAGCAGTACCGATTAAAATAGTCTATCTGAAACTTCAAGCTTATTAAAATTTGTCATAGAAACAAGAGATGGTTTATATGTGGGTATGCAGAAATTAGAATGCATTACATAATTAAGAGAAATTATGTATATCTTAAGATTCTAAAGGTAGAAATCTTTTTAAAACAGTAAAATGGTTTGAGTTTTTAGGATATATAAGTAATAACATTAATTAAATTATTAAAAATGACAATCTTGTAAATATACAAGAAGAAAACGAACGAAGGTATTTTTAAAGTAATAACATTTTAAAAATTTTCTTATCTATTCTTTCCAAGACAATTGATATAATCTATGAAATAGCATTCCGAAATCTTTAAAAAAATGTCCGCTCTGATGCGACCAGACATGAAAATAATGTGTTGCTGTTAGCAACACATTATTATATTTTCTTGTTATGTTGCTCTGTGCCACAGTCTTGTTGGTTACATACATTCGTGTTCATGCCTATGATGGAAAAGGAATTTTTTCTTCTTTATTGTTGCAGATGTTTGTCAACTTGCATATAAGCAAAAGACGCCACGGTTGTCTAATAAAAGACAAAGACCACCTGTTTAGGGCTTTTGGAAATTCCATCGCAGTTTTGCTGGTGCAGTAAATATAATTCTACGGAAATTGCTGCGGAATTTTATTCTTTCTCGAATTACTTTACCATAAAAGAGCCTGATAGTATGTTAAAGATTATAAAGGAAACATGAATCAGCATAAATGTATATAAACAAAAACCTTCGAAACTAGTCCTGCAAATTTAGGAGTAATGAGGTAATTCTTGTTAGCTTTCGTATCTTTAATATTTATGCTTCGCCGTAATAATTTAACTAATGTTGAGTCTGATAATCTTTCTGTTTTTTTCAAAATCTCTAAATTTATATTTGTGTATTAATGTATTGCTACAAACTTAGAATATATTCATTTTATTACCATTGCTTATTTGTATAAATATAGAGCAATTTTTACAGAAAAGGAAAGCAAATAATGTTTCAGTGTTAAATAATAAATTTTAAAAAAAAACTGCTTTTTCATGGAAAAAAAGAAAATGAAGACTAATACTTTTTTCGTTTTTATTAAATACTAAACATTCGTAATTTCTACATAATTACATTCTACATAATTAATACACAGCAAATTCAATCTCATAAACATAACTTTTATGTATATGCCAATAAATCATATTACATATTTTCAGTAATATTTAAGCAGTAGGTGTTTCACCAGTAATGGTGGTAATCCGAGTTGTGTGGCATCCTCTTCTACATTTCTCAGATTTTTTCTAACTGTTACGAGGCAGAGTTTTCTTAAGGTCGGACACTGCTTCGATTCACTAATAATGTAATTTAACATCTGAGTGTTTTTCTCATTTAAAATTTCCCAAACTCTCCACAGCTCCAAAGTGCTTTCCCAATCTACGGCCCGTAAATTAGCACCGGCAGCTATGAGCATATCAACTAGTCTCTGGCTTCCATTGAAGCATGCAATGTGCAATGGTGTAACACCATTACTGTCACATCTGTCGGTGTCACTTCCAGCAATAAGGAGCTTCCAAACAACATTTTCAAGTCCTAAAGTTACAGCTAAATGCAAAACAGATGTACCTCCAGAATCGACAGCATTAACATCACATCCACTGTCTATCAGCTGCATACACAAATGTACACATGGATTATTTACAGTGGAATTTGCAGCAACTTCCATAGGCAACAAATCATACGATTCTAAAGCACGTATCAATAATGATCCGAAAGCACTGTCAGTATGGTTAACCTGCGAAAGAAAGAATGCATAAAAATTTCATATAAATTAAAATATTTCAATAACAACAGATATAAAAGGGATCCGGACAGTAAATGACCGAAATAATATCCCCTGGCCAAAAATTGAGCTTCTTCTCAGTAAAGGCTTAAATATGACAAGTCTTTAGAAACCCAGTGTAGAATAAATGTCTCTGAAAAAATGCAATTAATTGAATTAGTAAAATACTGAGGCAATATTTTTGTTCTCATCTTAATTAATATCTTTATGAATCCCTCTGTAAGAAATCCGTTTTGAACACTGAGAGACAGAAATGCGGAAATACTGATTGCGCAGCACATTAATCCATACTGATTGCGTAGAGTGCTAAAATGTTGAACCCGTGATGACTAGCAAACTTAGGCTGATTAAATTTCCTTTTTATTCCAACTGACATTTCTCGCCACAATTTATTTGGTCCTCTAATCGTTTCTATTCAAGAACATTTACATTTTTGATACTGTTGTCATAGGAAGAGAGGACAACCATAAATAGGGTCTTTACAGGAAGAAAGTTAGAAGTTGAAGTGCGTGATTATCCACTATGGAGGCTCACCAAGAGAACGTTTGGGTTTAGGTTGTTTATTAAGATAATTCTTAATTTCCTTTCTCGAAATTTTGAATTTAGTTTCTGAATTAGCTACGTCATCAGTCTTAAGCAAACCACGTGATATAGATTGACCTAGAACTGATGCAGTCCAGAAAAGTTGTTACGATTTTTAGAATACAGAGAGGAAACA
This sequence comes from Stegodyphus mimosarum, assembly GCA_000611955.2. Lineage (NCBI taxonomy): Eukaryota > Metazoa > Arthropoda > Arachnida > Araneae > Eresidae > Stegodyphus > Stegodyphus mimosarum. The sequence goes on along the minus strand of KK113676.1, from coordinate 945 downwards.
TCCAAATTAAAAATGACGAATTAAGATGCATTTGCTAAATTAAATTCTAAAGCTGAGTTACATATTTTTATATTGCATATATATTTAAAATTTCAATATTAATTTTTATCTGGGATTATCTCCTAACAAATAAAGAGCTAACGTTTTAGTCACTGTATTTACGTAACTATTTCTTTAGAAGTTGGAGAAAATTATAGAAAAGAAATAGCAATATGAGTTATAAATGTAATGAAATCCAAATTAAAAGTACTAATGAATGCCTGTAGAAACAAATATATATATTTATACGTGTGAAAGGAAATTTAGCTATTGATGATCTCATGGAAGAAGGTAGACGTTTCAAAAGTACACATCTCACACAAGTAGTTAAAAACATTACATAAAATATCAATTAGAGATAGTTTATGTTATGTTCCAAGACGTTATTTCTGTCCTCATTTCGGAAATTGGGATAGTTGATCAAAAATTAAGTTTGCGTAGGATGTGGACAATTATTAAATCAGTTTCGTTGTTATGTAAATTACTCCTCACAATATTCGTTCAGGTAGTGCTTTAGAACTGACGAATGTTTGATATAGCTCTTTGTCCATAGTGACATTCTTTTGGCTTTTGAAATATTTCAAGAACGGAAATTTCATCAAAGGTTTAATTTCAGATTTCAGAGAAACTATTCATCTTTTTTTTTTAAGTATGTATACTGCAAAGGGATGGAGACCCTATTTCATGTATCCTGAAATATACTGTGCAATAGATATCCAACATAATTTTAATAATTCACAAGATTAGAATGAAATAGATACGAACACACAAAACATATTTTCAAAGCACTTTACTAACAAAGCAAAAAGTATATATATTACTAACATATATAAATATATAGATATAATTTTCTTTAGTAAGTTAAAACTTGAACGATAGTATTTCAAGGTTTTAAAAACTGCTCAT
>KK113675.1:157111-196030 GCA_000611955.2 Stegodyphus mimosarum | reverse complement strand
AAAAACTGGTTAGTGACAAATAATAGTAATAAACCTAGAAATTAAAAAAAGTTATTTTCAAGCTAAATGCCACATTGCAATACTAAGTTACCTTTCTCAGGAAAACATAAAAAATCGTAACATTCACCGTTGTTGATTTTTCGATTCTAAAATTTCGATTCGAAGCAGCTTCTTATGCATTTGCTGTTTCAGGTTTTTTAAACCATTGACAATATTAACCTACTTTGGGAGCATCATCTAGAAGCAACTCCTAATAGACTCAGAGGGAATTATCGGTGTGGCTGAAGTACCGACAGAGGCGTGAAAGGGTTTAAGATTTAATAAAAAGGTTTAAATAAATCTTTTTATTAAATTAGAACTTGAACTCATTTCTTGTGCTTAACAAAATCAACCACCACTTGTGGCGAAGCATCTATGTTAGAGTAAAATTCAAATTTAAAACATGGAATAGTGGTCAAAAACTATATTATATTTAAATCTAAGATGGCTTAGAAATATCTAACCGGTATATCAGTTTAAAATGTCGGCAGCAAATAATGCAAAGCCGAATAATTACAAACGTACTGGAGATGGCAGAGTTAAAGTAACGGGAGCTCGAGAGGCATAAACATCCTGTGTCTTACAGTCCAAAAAACTGAGCTTAAATAATCTGTAACTCAATTTACTTTCCTGTGAGGAAAAGGAAAGGAAAAGTTATAATAACGATCTAAATCATAATAACTGGTTAGTTTCAAATAAGAACGCCAGAAATTGAAAGCAAAATCCTTTTGTTTTTGTTTCAGATGCTCTAATTAAGAACGAAAAAAATGGGAAAAAAATAGAAGCATAGCAGAACATGTGAATGCAATATTAGGGACTTCTACAAGACACAAATTAAATTAAAAAAATAAGTAATTGAGGACTAGAAAGATAGAGTTCCAAAAATTCAAATAATTTTGTCTATTACTATTATCTGATTTGCAGGTGTTTCCCGCAGTACTTATAGATATCAACCGAAACAAGTTTTAACGACTTCGGATAACAAGTGCATTGGATAATCGAGACTTTAAAACTAAGCTGTTTATACTGTTTGTTAGTGAAGTGGGTTCGAATTAAAAATAATGAGGAACTCAAATTCTAAATAAATTATATAAATAGATATCAATTCATGCAGCTATTGTAACTATCAAATGTACTGTAAAAAATAAAAATGCATTTAAAAGTTTAGAACTTACACAAATTAGGCAAGTATTTACACAAAAGCTACTTCAATTAGCTGCTTTAAAGCTACTTTAAAAATAAATTTCTATGTTTTTCGCCCTTAAAATGCTACCTGAACCAAAATAGATAAAACCGTTCAAGCACTATTTTAAATACAAATTTTTATTCGGATTAAATGCTCTGACAGTTTTTTTTTTAAAAACATGGTTTTGAAATGGAGAAAGGAAATTCTTCAACTATAAGAGGCGCTTTAAGTCGTTAGCCAAATGTTAGTTAATAGAAGCATGGGATTTTATTTGATCTGAATTGGTAATTAGTCCAGTAACTCCAGCAGACATAAAGCGAATCATCCTGAAGTAGTTATAAATAGATTATGTTTGAAGTAACTATAAAATTGAGAAATGTACAAATAACATTTTTATATATACAGACTTAGAACATAAACGCTATCTAGTGCTACAATATCAGCCACAGCTCGTGGTGATATTAAAAAAACAAATCTGTCAAATTTAAATCAAAGGTGAAACAGTAGTCAAGAACTACACAATTAAGTATTACTATAAGCTGGCTTAATAATTCTCTCGGAGAGTCAGGATCAAAATATCGACAGCGACATAACGCAAAGCCAAAAAATTACAACTATCCGCGCAGATAGAAATTAACATGCAGAGCTTGCATGCAGAGCCCGTAATACGCTCTGTTTTAAAATACAAAATCCTCAGTTAAAATATCCCCCATTTGATTTGTATTCTTCTGAAGAGTACGGAAAGGAGAAGTTACTGTAAAGATCCCAGACCTGGTTAATTTTAACTAATAACTCTGTAGAAGTATTTGTAATAGATTCTAAATGCTAAAATGCAGACATATCTGTCTCTTTTTTGGCAATAGATTAAAAATAAAGTTCTCCCTTGGCTTGCTCAAGGGAACGTTTCAACTAAAATCCGATCTGTTTTCTTTTGAGTCAGATTGAGAAAAATAAGCTTCCTTTGAAGCAGCCAAAAAGCTCTCAGAAACGGACAGTAATATTTATTATTTTCTGCTCCTAGACTTTTCAGTTTTCTTTTGCTGGGGCTTATCCAAAACTTTTACAGGGATTTAGTGAAGAAGATTTAATGCTATTAATTTTTTTAAAAGTACTAGAAACACATTGAGATAAAAATATAATTTGACCAATTACTATAACTTTTTTAGTTGTAGCTTCTTCCAAGAATTCTTTATATTACGCTGATTTATGAAAATTTTGGAACAGAGAAAACTTTTCAAAGTTTAAGAATGTCGTACTAGAACTAAATTTCTAACCTCAATAGCGACAGCGGTTTTTTTAATGAAATCGGCTAAAGGATTTTGAAAAATATATGCTCGTATCTCGCAAGGCAGCATAATTGAAAGAACTTCTGATATTAATATTTTGATTTGTATATTATTTAAGATGATTTTTTTTTCAATCCTCTCAACGCATAATTGTCTTCATTTTAATTTAGCATGAATAAAAATTTATATGTGTCATATTCATGAACTTTTCTGATATTTTGTATTAATTTATAAGTTTGCTTGTTATTCAACTATTTTTTATCTTTTCTGTATAATGTAACCAAATGCTAACAAATTATTAGACTCAGTTTCACAAAAGTAAATGTGTGTAAATGGTGGCATTTATCATTAGTGATTTAAGTTTAATATAATAATTATCTGAAAATACAAATTTTCTTTATAGTTTTCTTAACGGAACCACGGTCATATTAAATTAATAGCTTGATTTCGTAATATTTGAATCATACCACTACTGTTCTTTAAAGTGACAATCTGAGTGCCAACATTCTTATTTCTACTTTTCTTGTTTTTATAATGCATTTTTTTTTGCAAGATAATCGTATTAAATATTGCAATATTTAATGAGATTAATAATTAATCTGTTGCATACATTTGTATAGATTATAATTAATACATAGAATATAATCTAGGAATTAATATAATATAAATCAGTCTATACCATACATTTTGTAAATTATTATTTCGCAAAACTTTAAATTTAATTTTGTCTATTACTTATAATTTACTCATTATGTTTCTTACATACTTTCCATCTGAGTCGGGAAAAGATAAGTTAAATCCGGTTACAGCCGAAAACATCGCGGAGAAAACAACGCAAGGCAAAAGCGTCGTGGTACAAAAAATCTTGGGAGAAAAGAAAGCAAAGAGAAAATGTCGCTGTTCTAAAACATCGTGGTACAAAATATCGTCGTCGAAAATAAGGCGGTTCAATAACTTCGCAGTTTAAACAAATCGCCGTCGAAAATTATCGTGGTGAAAAATAAAGCATTTGCAAATTATCGCATAACGATAACATTGCACACATGCGTTTCTCAGCTTTTCTTTATGCGTATTCGCATAAAGATTTTGGAAGAGCAAGAAACTTTAACGACACTTTAAGAATAAAGGGAAACAAAACAAGCTATAATTTTCATCAAAATAATATCAGATCAACAAACGTAAAGAAAGTAATTAAATAATTAACTAAGGAATTTTTATAGAGGCAACTTCACGCAGTTATTTATCTTCCTTTTTTTAAAAATTAACTATGCAAATTTAAATTTCTTCTTAAGTGCTATAAATTGCGTTAATTTTCTATTCATTTTCAATTTTTAAATGCTTAAGTTTCCTTCTTACATTTTCAGAAAAAATTATTAGTTCATACCAAAGTATGAAATATAAAAGTTAAAATATTCCGTTTTCCTTCTGCGCTCCCTAATCATTATGCGAAAATGGATTTACAGCTTTTAAAACCTGAAAAACGCATTGTGTGCGATGTTATCGTCATGCGATGATTTGTAGGTACTTAATTTCCACCACGATACTTTAGACGACGATGCTTTTAAACTGTGAAGTTCTTGAACCGCTTTATTTTCGATGACAATATTTCGTACCACTATGTTTCAGAACAGCGATGTTTTCTCTTTGCCTTCCTTTCTCCCACCATGGTTTTTTTTTTTTTTTGTACCACGACGTTATCGCCTTGCGTTGTTTTCTCCGCGATGTTTTCGTCCGCGATGTTTTTGCCGCGATGTTTTCGGCGAACACCGTTAAACCCAGACAAGAATACGAACTTATGTGGAGGCTGGCGAAATTTTTACTTCATGCACGAAAAATTTCATGCTTTAGTATTTGAAGTATATCTGATGAACTTTAATAACTGCCCAAAAATAAATACACTACCTGACATTGAAAATGCAACACCAAGAAGGAGGGGCCAGAAAATGATGAAACTCGGCAAACAGGGAGAGACAGCAACGAGCAATAAGTCATCTTCATTTCGAAATGATATGCATAATACAAAGCGAGAACAGCTTCAGCTCAGTAGGTTGTAGTACCACCTTGGCCAGCGATACACGAAACAACACGTCTAGGTACAGAGTCAATTAGACTACGTATGGTATCCTGAAGAATGTTTCTCCATTCCTTGTCAACCATTTGTAAGTAAAGTAACCAGAGTAAACGTTTATGGTTAATATCAGAAAAGTCAATACGAATGGATTAGATGCTCTCAAAAAACATGGAATATCTGGACAACAGTACCATATATTTTTAAAAAAAATTAACGTATATTTAACGAATATTCACAATATTAACAATGAAATAATAAAAACATATATTTAACGAATATTCAATAAAAAAAGAAAATTATTTCGAATTAAAGGTTATCGTAAATTCTACTTAAGGGATGCAAGTTAAATTAGGGAATACAAGTTAAAAATACTTTCATAAGAGAAAATGTTGATAAGTTAAAAATATTCTCTCTTATGATAGCAATTTCAATAATCATTCTTTTTGTGGAGAGCTAAAATAATCTTGAAATTATCCGATAGTGATTTTAAAGGCTGTGTATTTAATATAATAAGAGGAATATTTTTTAGAGTGAGTTTATTTAATTTTATTTAAAAATGTTATATATTTATAGGAGATGCTAGTTAAAAATCTTTTCTTCGAAGGAAAGGTTTTTCAATTAATGTTTTACTTTTGCTACACGATCAATGATTAGTATCATTTTCTAAAAGCTAAATATGGCAAAATGAGATTTCATGCACTATTTCCAATTCTAATGCGATTCTATCATGCATTTATTTTTAATTTTAAAAATTCTATGTAAGAACTGTTAATATAAGGACCAATAGTAATGTATAATTTAATTTACATATTATATGATAAGGTTCACATTTCTAGTGAAATTATGACATTTCAGATGCTATATACCATATATTCCGGTGTATAACGCACACCAGTGTATAACGAGCACCTATAATTTCAAACTGCATTTATTAACTTTTAGGTATATTCGCGCATCCTTTTCTTTAGGAAAAAACCGGAAAGATACATGTGCGATGCTCTTATCTTTCGAAGTCATTCATTGGAAGGCCAGGCGTTTGAACAATGATAAACCGAAGTGACAAACGATAAAGGGAACGATACATGCCGGGGGTGGAGAAAATGTTTGACGGAGTGAATAATTCTGCAACGAGGCTAGTTGTATTCAATGCAGTAGTGCAGAAGGATGTTATTCTAGTGTTTCGAGAAGAGAGGAACACAATTTGGATAAGAATGTCCTTCCGACCCGAATGAATTCACAGAATTATGAATTAGATATTTTATCTTTGTGCAGGTGCTTGAAGCGAACATCGAATACTAGTAAATCACATCTGCTTTAGTTGAAATATAGTGGGTATAGTGTTCCTATTGGTAGTAAATATGTCTCTTGCCAAATAAAACAACACAGTGCTGGTTTCAAATGCAAAGTCATTCATTTTGCAAAAGAAAGAGGAAATCGTACTGCACCAAGGATTGTTGGTGAAGGTGAAAGATGGAAAGGATGATGTTATCTGTTTAATGGTTTGCGTAACAATGATAGTGAAGGTAAAACAGAATTCAATGATGTGCCTGGAGATTTAACGGAGGAAGAATATGACAAACGTTTGTTACCCGATAATGGAAAATTTTGAGTTCATAAGGTATGTCAACTGTTTTAAACAAACAGCATGTAGGTACATGCAAAAATCTAATTTCTGTATGGTGACTTTTATATGTATCTATGTATGGTGACTTATTCCGTATTATACACTCACGTTTGTGAAAATTGCAACACCGTGAAGGACTTACGCGAGTGAGCTGAAATTTTCAGGAAATGCAAAGTAGCGCATGATATGCAAATGATTAGAATTGCAAATCCGTAGCGCATGCGTATGCTGAGCAGCGCCCTCTGAACGGCTGATGGATCCGAATAAATAGACGGCTGTAGCGAGGCGTGTATGGTTATCGGTGGTTATCTGCTAGTGGTAAACGTTAACTCAATCTGTACTTATGCCTCGTCGACGAAAGAGAGCGAGATTTGAACAACTTACAGAGTTTGAACGAGGGAGAATCATCGGCCTTCGTGAAGCTGGATTGTCGTATCGTGCAGTAGCCTCTCGTGTGCAGCGTAACAGCAGCACAGTGATGCGCGTTTGGAAGCAGTGGACGGACGAGTGTCGGACAACTCGGAAATCCGGGAGTGGACCCCGAAATGTGACGTCAGCTCGCGATGATAGACACCTGGTCCGCATGGCGCGGACGGACCGTACAGCTTCCTCTAGACAATTGGCAGCACTGTGGTCAATAGCTACAGGTGTTTCATTGTGTGCTTCATCAATTCGTAGACGTCTGCTGCAGTGTGGACTGCGCGCACGGACTCCTTTATACAGGATCCCCCTAACGCACGACCATCGCCGCCTGCGGCTACAATGGGCCAATCAGCATAGAGACTGGCGTGCTGATTGGCAGCATGTCGTGTTTTCTGACGAATCCCGCTTTAATTTGTGGTACCATGATGGCCGCATTCGTGTCAGACGCTATGCCGGTGAACGCCACCTTCCGGAGTGCATTATCGAACGCCACAGTGGACGAACACCCGGAGTTATGGTCTGGGGCGCCATAGCATATCATAGACGATCTCAATTGCTACGAATTGTGGGCAATCTGAACAGCAACCGGTATATCCGTGAAGTTCTACAGCCCGAAGCTGTTCCCTTCCTTCAAAGCTTGCCAGGCGCTGTATTTCAACAGGACAATGCCCGCCCTCATACTGCTCGGATTGTTAAATCCTTCTTTGCAGCGCAGCAGGTACAGCTTCTTCCTTGGCCTGCGTGTTCCCCGGATATGTCGCCAATTGAACATGTGTGGGATGTCATTGGTCGGCGTCTTGCTCGTGATCCTCGTCCTGTTGCGTCTGCAGACGAACTTTGGGTACGCGTACAAACGATATGGAATGCTCTTCCTCAGTCAGACATTCAAACTTTGTTTGACTCCATGCCACGTCGTGTAGCAGCACTTATTGCGGCGCGTGGTGGCCACACAAAATACTGATTCTGATCTCTTGTTCTTGTTTGTTTGCTTTGAACATTTAATCATTTATTTGTACCACTACCACTCAACTGTGTATTAAATTGCATTCAATTATGACGATTCCTTCTTGGTGTTGCAATTTTCACAAACGTGAGTGTAATTACAAAAAATTGAATTATAATGAAAAATCTTTAAATATGCATTAAGTATGCCATACCAACAAAATTCATAATGTGTTAATTTCTATCAGAAAACTGTGATGCCAATTGCATTAAAAATTCTGTTGCAGCAGTTACGAAAGAAATATGTCTAAAAATACTCTAGAAAAGTAATTCCGGAATTAATTACTGATAAGCAAAGAAGCTTTTTGTATTCACAACGTATGAAACTTTCTTTTGATATTAGTAATTCGATATTCGAATTACTAATATCAAAAGATTCTTTTGATAAATTCGATTCTTTTGATATTCGAATCCCTAATGTTTTTTATTTGTAGGGCATTCTCCAATTTTATTTGGTCAATGAATCGCATCTGAGAAGTTTTCATAAGACATGGCATGACTTTATTATGCCGCAAGTAGCTAGTGTGATTGACTAGCTTTGTTCCGGCTCAGTTCAAGTAAAATTAATGTGCAAGTATAAGAAATACATAATCTAAAAATACGAAGTCATAAATATGAAGGAAAGGGTCAAAGACATAACTGGCCTAGGATGCGAAAAAGTTCTGAAAAGTGAAAAAAGCCGTGCATTCGAGGTGGCGTTCATCTCGTGAGGTCTGGTGCAGTTATTCACAGTCATCCTTCGATATAACTAGAAGAGAATAAAATATTCAGTTCTTCAATAAGTCCAAGAAACTGCAGGGCAAGCTGTATGTTTTCATCCTGCGAGTTCAGATCTCTAATAATCTTGGAAAATTCTAAAATTTTGCCGAAGAATCCAACAAATTTGCCTAATAAATTAGTGACTTGTGAATCAGCATTGTCCGAAGTCATTAGTTAGACTTCGGACAATTAAGTAATGTCCTAAATCATTAATTTAGCAGCTGAAGCTGTTGAAGAAGCAGTAACGTCAGCTGTCGATTTTCTAGGCTTTTGAGCTTTCCTTTTAAATTCAATGGGCAGCTCGGGAGCAGTCTTATCATCTTTTCTAGTATTACGAACATTTAGAAAAACTTCACAGCCCTTATAAGTCGCAATGTGTGATTTTTTACACCTGACACAGGTGGGTTTTACTTCTTTCTAGAAAATGTTCATCCTTAGCAGTTTTCATAAGATGTTATGCTAAGAGATTTTATATGGTTTCTTGTGAAATCTCCCACATTTCTTCATCAAAAGAGTATTAATTTAATTAACATCTACTGTGTCAAACATTGTAATAAAGTTTCTAATTTCTATAAAGGCATTTTCTAAGCAGCTGCTTTTTTGCATGATAACATTTGTTGAAAATCGAATAATTTCATGATAAAATACTGGAACTGCAAACGAAAGAGTAGCCAAAAAGAACAGTATGGATGTTTTTGTCTATGTTATTCTTTGTGTTATAAATGGCAGCAAATACTCTGTCAATAAAGCTAAATTTATTTAGTATGTTTTTTGCTTAAAAATCAGTGGTCAAGGAATAGTTTCACTAAAACTTCATTACAAAAACTTTAGAATTGGCAACAATCCTTTCATCAGAAAATTTGCCAGAATAATTGCACGTTTCTTTCTTTCTTGAATCACATTTTATCGTCAATTAAATAACAGTATTTCATTAACATCTAATTGATATTACAATGTTACTAATTAATTGGTTATTATATCATTGTTAATATTAGCATTATTGTGTTAGTGGCAATTGAAATGTTATTTTCTTTGATATCTATCAGTAATTATTTTATTAATATAAAAATATGGATACATCATAGCAATCTGAATTCAAAATTTCAACTAGTGAAAACTTAGTTATTTATTAATCTTTAATTAGCTGATTCTTTATTAATATAACACCGATTATTATACTATATACGTCATAGAACAGTTGTTGGTGCTTGTTTTAGTTTAATTAACAGTAGTAATGTAGGAAGTGGTAGAAAAACGAATAAGAAATATTAATTGAGTTCTGAAGTTCGATCGAAACAAGCTTAAACTCTCACACTATTTATATATTCATGATGCTTTAAATTAATGAAACGAAATTAGATTAACTCATGTTACATACTATATCACATATATTATAATAATCTCAGCATGAGCCAATTCATCGCATACCATAATCTGGCTAAGAACACAACTTGTTACCTTTCTTTCTTTCCGCCGCCGACGGAACAGCTGGCCGACTGAGCGCTTTTCAGCCTGTTGGATTCCGTCGATGGAATTAAAAATAAATAAATAAATAAATATAAATAAAGAGTTTAGTACTGTGTCCTCCGGGAATTGTTTACATTTAGAGCTAAGTGCTGTGTCCTCCGGGAATTGGCCACGCTAAACGAGGAACATTTTTTCACTATTATGGTACATGCTAGGCATACAGATATATTAAGGATATGGTATAGACTCCGGTACAGATGTAAAGAGGAACAAACGCATTACAAATTGTGAAGTACATTAAATCAGTTCTGAATTAATCATAGTATTTAACATAAATAAAATAAAACAAAGCAAAACAAAAAGAGATTAAGTAAATGAATATATGTACAGAGCGGGCTGCTAACGGCACGGTGTCCAAGGAAAGAAGTTATTTCAGGCTGTTAGCAATGCTTTTAGCAATGGTAGTGCAGTCGCTAATGCGGCCGCGCGCATATCTATTCTTAATTGTGTTCTTGAACCATGCCGGCATATTGATTGCAGCTGGTCTTTTTAAATGTGAATTCAGTATGGGCGAGCAATCATACAGATAGTGTTTTGGATCACCAGTACTGCCACAGATACATTGGTCGCTGTCTCTTAGGCGAAATCTGTGAAGATAGGACATATATGGGCCATGCCCTATCAGATACTGTGTGAGGTGCGAAGAGCTGCTATTTAAATTCTGGTTCACTTTTGGTTGAAAATTATACACAATATATCACCTATTCGGACTTTACGTTTTTCATGAATCTCTACATGTTGCGCAATCACAAATGCTGACAACTTGGTTAATCGCAGAATCGGAATACGCGGACATAGGGGCATGGCAAGACGAGACTGTAATGTACTTTGTTTTAAAGCACGTGATCTCTCAAATAAAAAATTCCTCGCGTTCCAGACTGATATCTTAAAAAACGCTCCTAATGTTCTTCCTGTAGTTCCAAACTCAAAATAGAGACAAATTAAATATACAATGCAAGGTATCATTTTAAAGGTATAAATATTCCGGACCAAAATAATGAAGAAACAATGGTGCCTTCGTTAAGAACTGAACAGAGAACTGCAGTTACCAGCTGGATGTGTTAATAGCCAATATACCTCATGGCCGCGTAGAAAGACATCCCTGGATCTCTTTCATTTTTCCGTTTAAAAGACGATTGGGGAGAAGGGAAAGATTAATTGGCCAAAACACGATTATAATGAATTACCACTACCACACTTTAATTTGAGTGACATTCTAAAACAGGTGTTTTCAACCAGAGGGAAAATCATAGTTCCAGGAGGGGATAGATCAGCCTTTTATTTACTTGTTACACATTTAGTTTTAGTTTATGAATACAAAAGATCACTTTTATTCACGTTTTGGTGTTTATTAATATTTGCTATAATTTATTTTGTTTAATTTGTAAAACTCATTTAAAAATAATCTAAATTTAAACAAATGTATATGTATTTTTTTAATTTTAGGAAATAGGGGGCATGATCGTCTAGTAATGGTGAATGGAGTGCACGGGGCAAAAAGTACTGAGAAACATTGTTCTAGAGTCAGTAATGGTTTTCGAATTATAAGGTTATGAAATATCAACTGTTGACACATAAACTGCATGTTTCGGAAGAAAGCTTTGAATTCTTTACTCTGTTTTGAAGACAGAGGTTGTTACACTACACAACAAATGATCAGTTGGAACAGAAAATAAGATAAGATAAGAAAATAAGATTCGCCTAGGTCACGCTTGAAATTCCAGTAAGCATGTCAAGAAGAACCTGAAGGTATATGACCATATTTGTTCAGCATGATGGAAGCCATTAAAGTCCATTGAATATGCTAATCAGATACTCTCGCTGAATTAAAATTAATTATGAATGTTTATAGAAAAATATAGAAATTTTCCCCTCGCACTGAACAATTTGTAGAATAGTATAAAATAGAAATGAAACCTAGTTTCCTTTGGAACATGCAGGAGTCAAAACGCAAAAGAGATGAGTTATTTCTTTAATGTGTTGACTTCAACCAAAAGGATGACTAACCGAATTATCTAACGAAAGTTAACCTAGAAGATTATAAGAATAACTGTTAATATGGAACGCGGGATATTAAGTCTGTTCAGGTTTACTAAATCCTTTAGGAAAGCGAATTATATGCAGAAAGATTACAGAAATTCCATCAGCCTGGCAAATATCTGTCTTATTTAAACATAGTAAGGACCACTACAATGTACTCTTAAATGCTATTTAAATTTAGTTTGATTTTGAATGTTCAGAGTGAAAAGAAAAGGAAAGACAATACAATTGAAAATAAGAATTCTATAAATAATTTAAAAACAATTATTTCTCCGTTTTCAGTCATATTCAATTAAGAAATTTTATTATTCGTGTTTCTCTTAATTTTCTTAATTAAAAATTACTTTTACATTTGCAAACATTAAATTTAATGTTTATTGTTATCCTCCTTTGATGCTGCGATAGATTAGTAATATGAATTGCCATAATAACTATCGGTTTTTAAAATTTTCACATTTATGAGTTTATATTTCGTTTTACATAATGGGTTTTAAACAGAAATACATATTTATAGTTTCGCTTTTGATTTGCTTAAAATTTTGAAAAATACGCATAGCAAAACTAACTTCTAAGAAATATTTTTTATCCTTATCGTTGTTTAATTCTATTCTGTGGTATGGTAACCTTTACTTTTTAATGTCTGTCACTAGGAACTGAACGTTTCCAAGATAATTAATCACTGACTTTCATTCTGGAGTTCTGTCTAATATTTCGGGGAAGAAGATGCATGATTCTCTTTTCTGGGGGCGTATGATATTAATAGAAGATAAGAGAAGTATGCAAACAAACTTTAAGAGAAATCTTAGCACTCTTTGCCAAAAAGACTTCATAGTTAATCAAGCATTTTGCAGTTTACATAAATAGCTCTTTAGGCTTCCCTAATACACGAGTAAGAAAGTAAATAGGTTTTCTGAATAGATTTTAAAAATGTGTTTCTTTTTTTTGTTAAGTTTCGTTTTACGATTCAATAATAATGATCAAGGTAAATTAAACAATAATAACATTTTGATAACTTTATGTAGCTTCAGTGCTATATTCTTAAAGAACAGTTTTTCTTTCTTTTTTCCTTTCCTTTTTGGACTAAGGGATAGAATATGATATAAATTATTATTTATCTAATAACAGGAATACGGAATTACCTGGAATCTGTTTGCCTTAAAATATTTCAGGTTGTTTACAAGATATACTATATTCATATATGACGGAATAAAGCATGTAATTAAGAGTTATAGTAAAAATACTAGAACCATACAAACAGTCCGAAACTTATGGTCTTGATATAATTTTTAAGTAGAATAACACAGAAGAAGGTTCGTTAGCTCCTCATCAGCGCCAAGCGGTAAAGTCGCTGAATAGTGGTAGTTCGGTCCGTTTCGTGTTATCCTCATGTGTAACATGTATACGAACCAGTTTCTCTTAGAAAGTCCTCTACGAAAGCATCCCTTCCCCAAATAGCCCTCGAGTGCTTTGCCGTAATCAGATGAACCAAGCCAGTCACTGTCAGCTAGATATTTACACAATTCAGTAAAAGAAAATCAAGTCTGCGCAAATTGCATAAAATTCAGAATAAAAGCTCAAATCAAATTATATAAATACGAGTATTTTACTATTTTACAAGTTTTTTTAATACTTAAAAATTATGTTTTCGTTTTCTTTCTACAAATTTCCTTTCCTATAAATTACTTTCTACTTCGTAAGATATATTTTATGCTACTAAATCAACACTTGCATATAAGCTGAGCAAAATCAAATAAAATAAGTGCTGAAATTAACATAACTTTCGTAAATAATAGGACTAGCAAAACAGATACACACTCAAAAAAAGTCTAGAAACGAGACGGTGTAAAAGCTTTATTCAAAGAAATTAGATCAAGGATTGTGTTTACCTTTAAGCTTAATTTCTTTCAAATAAACAAGTGTTAGAAAAGATAAAGACAAACGTACTAGAGTACGGCATTTTTTTTTATCAGTTTTGCGAAATATTCCTAACCGAAAAAAATAATAAAAAACGTTTTCTTCAAATCATTTATAGCAACTTTTAGTTATAGTTTATATATTTTATCTTTAGTTTTTGTGTGATCCTCTAGAAACGTTAAACCGTTAATGTCTTTTCGGAATTTAATTATCACATGCCAAAGAAATATTTGGCTTGAGTTTATTTATTTATGCACAGACGTTTCTAAATGCAGGTTTTATTTAAAAACTAGAAGAGTTAATTTGAAAAAAGTGTATTTGGAAGAGTTCCATATCTAAACATCAGGATTTTATATCGATTTTATATTTCTTTTCGGTAATTGGTTAACGTTCCATGAAACCTCCATATTTTCTTTGGTTAATTATACTATAATGCACTATCTTCGTAAGCAGTTCTAGTAGAAATCGAAAAGCCCGAAGTAAAGACTGAAAATCAGAATACTTTAATTACCTGCATCGATAGAAATTAATATTTATTAATAATTAAACTAAATGCATATTATTATAATAATGAAACTAAATGTAAATTAAAGTACATCATTTAGTTATTAAATACATTTTTATTTAAAGTTAAAACGGGTAAAACGTTAATGAATGAAGTATCTGTTAAAATAAAGAATTTTTGACGAGAAACATATTGTTACGAACTTTGTATACATGTAAATAATTTTAGTGAAATTGTATGTGAAACTGTAGCGTATTTTAGTAATGTAACATGAAATGTTTCAAAGAGACGAAGCTCTTCAGGAAAAATAAGAATACAGGGTAAGTCTTTTTACCACTGGGTAAATGGTTATCGCAGGAAATTGGAGAGATATCGTCAAGCTGGCCATAATTTTGGGAACTAGTTTTTGTCGCCAAACATGGCGCTTATTTGACGACATTTTCGTCCAGTCCTTGTAAAATCGTAATTAGTATTGTAACTGAATAGCTGTAATTCATCCCTATATGTAACTGTAACCGTATCCGGTCTCTTTCCAGTAATTTCGGGAAGTGGAAGTTACCAGAGATTTTTCGGCAGGCGTAGAAAAATTATATTTGACCTGAGACAGCATCAGTTTCTGAACCGTTTAGTTCAGCGTGAACTTCGGAGCATTGAAAGACCTTCATAGGAGCTTCACCTTTTAGATGCGTTTTGCATTGCGTTAAGTTTAACATTCTTAGTAGTTTGAATTTCTTTTGGTAAAATAAATTTTATCAAGCTATCATCGCTTCTGTATGCATTCTATCTACTGCGAACTCGTACGCACTCAACAATATGTCTGTGTTTTTCAAAACGGTAATATAAAACTCTAATAATTGAGAAAACTGAATTGAAGACAAGGAATTAAATATTCTTGGAAACAAAGATCAGTAATTTTGGATCGATTATTTTTTATCAAAACTTTGAAAAAAGTAATCAGAACAGTAATCCTGAATTTTTAGTAATGAAAAACGTTTGATTTCAGTATCACATTTACACTGCATAATTGTCTTGATTAAATATGAAGTTTTGATAATATGAAAAGGGTAAATAAAATTTAATGTGCCCCCAAAAATCAATGTTTTGCGTCTAGAACTCTACCACAGTATACTCACTTACAAATTCTGTTTAAAGTTTTGGCTTAAACTTTCATGGTTCTTGGCTGTAGTCTGCAACATCTGTATGATGTTATTCGTGAATACGAAATATTCTTCCTCTATGGATCAACGTCATTCACATATACACGAGCGTTGAGAAATATCAACGCTACTTTACTTCTTTAATAATTAATTCAACTAGAAATTTAACTCATTCAACTGTCTTTTTTTTCTCTTTCTTGATTATAGGTTTACTAAAAATATTAGTTCAGCGAAAAATCTTTCCCTCCAGTTTTCCTCTCATCTTTATATTCCTAAGAGAAGAATGTGCCAAATAGATACCTTCTTAATATTCTTAATGTCACTAATTTGTATTGTTAAAGCAGGAACTTTTAACTAAAGCCATATTTTTAGCATTAAAATTACTTGAACAATTCTCTTCTCTATCTGCAGTATATCTGAATAGCAAATGTGCAGCATGAATCGTTATAAAAAGCACTTGTTCGAGATAATGATAAAGTACGAACTTGTAGAGACATTAGGATTTTTTTGAAGAAAGAAAATCGAAAAAATAAACAATACCCTCACCGGGACTCGAATACGCGCCGAGTGTGTTGGCCATTACACCACGAAGACATGATAAGAAGGCGAGAGAAATACCTTATATACTTCTCCTTTTAAAGCGCGACTGGGAATTAGGCAACCCAATAGCAAAATCCTGGTGATGGAGAATCATCATCCAATACCTTTTTTTAGTTCGGGCGCCACTGTAGAAACATTAGGATTTTTGATGCTGAGAGACGTGAGAAATGAGCAACGCCCTCGTAGGGACTCGAATCTCGGACCTCTCGAATATGTGCCGAGTGTGCTGGCCATTACACCACGAAGGCATGCTAAGAAGACGGGAGAAATACCTTTATAATAATAAACTATTACTGTATGGAATTTCAAGTGATGCTTCTTTTTTACCATTTTAACGCATATTTCCTCTTAATTCGATACTGATAACAAACTGGAGAGTTTTTTAGAATGAAACTTCAGATTTACTTGGTAGCATCATTTCTTTAAATATGGTCATTTTATTCATAACTTTGATAAATTTGATTTGCATATGTGACAAATATGGGATTTAGCAATGGAGGAGGAGGAGAACTTCTAAATTGGTGTTTGGTATGAAGTTTGAAAAGGTTGTCCAGTTAGAAAACACGCAACATTAACACATGTTTCAATTTGAACCAGTACATTTTGAAATAAAATTCTGTTTCCAAAGTATCTCACAAATTTTACCTTTAAAATATCTCAAAAGACTTACGTTTACAATTTAAACCAGCACGTTTTGAAATGAAATTCTGTTTCCGAAGTACCTCACAAATTTTAACTTTAAAATTACATTTTATCTTCCTAATAGTTCAACTGTTTTTAAAAATTTTATCCTATCTTCAAGACAGTATCCTTTCTTTAACGTATCTCAACTGCCTGAATCTTACCATTCAAAACTATATGCTATAATTGTGTGTTATTAAAAATTTAAAAGCAGGTAATTCCATCGCTTCCATATTTTTGTCATAACTGCATTTAAAACTTCAGAGGAAACTTAGAGATTCTTCTGGATAAAATATAAGGCATCATTAAAATAGACTAAATTATTCGTCTTTAGTTATAGCTGATATCATTAAGATTGTTTTTTAGAAAAATCGTTACTAAATTAGGATGTTATTAATTTTATCTAAAATGTTGAACTAATTTTGAGATTGAAAGTAATTCTAGAACACGCTATCGTTCCTTCTTTTGTTCTTTTGTAGAGAACATACGTATAATTGTATTTGAACTTTATTATTCTTGCAGGTTTCATTTTGAGGTATCAAGTATCTGAAATTTTTCAAGTATCTGAAATATTTAAGTCATTGTAGCAAGAAGTAATGTCAAAAACTACCTATAATTTGTTACTTTAAAATAGTCTCTTCAAGGCCGTCTTTTAGTAGTGGCCCTCTTTTAAATTACAGCCGTAACGTGCATCGTCGTCTCACTGAGAGAGAACTAAGAGACTTAAGCAAACTACAGAAGTGGAGTTTTTTTCGCGCAGCAGTTGTTATCATGATTATGATATGCGGTTTGGGAAGGGAAAAGGGTCTTGAAGTACCTACGGAACAGGCTATATAAGAGGATACTTTGTATTAGGAGCAGAGACTGCATTGCGGGAAAATGGCCTTAAAGGTTGTTAAAATTACATGACTTATATTGCTTTCACCCCCCAAAAAGAATGGATTTCTACAAGTCAGAATTTGAAAGTAGTGCTTTTATATTTATGTACTCTTGATTTTAAATTAACTTTTGGATTTTTATATTCAAAGATTTACATGTGCAATTCTTTACAGCGCTATTTTTATAGTCCGAAAAATTTTTAATAACGAAATCTCTAGTAGCTTTAATTATTTGAAGATGGGCATTTTTTCCCTGACTAGTTTGGCGGAAAAATATTTTTATCACATATCTTTTACGCAACATACACAAAAATATAAATATCGGTTGTTCTTACAAAACGTATCATACGATCAAAACTGTCGCAATTTGAATCCCCACTTTACTTTTTTATTTATTATATTATTTATTTAATCATGTTATTTAATATAATATTATATTCTCAAACTAAAACCACAGGTTTACCACTGTGATAGAAATCCAGTCAAGAAATAGATATGCAGATAAAGAAATAAATAATCATGAAATTTTTTAAACTGTCATAAATAATTAGGCTGCTACGTTTAAATTATATTAATTTTTAATTATTGTAGTTAACAGTTACTTTAACCGAAATTTCCTTAATAATACCTGGGTAGATTATAATGAGAAATTTCTAAAGGTCGTTTTGTTTCTGAATTTCATCCAAAGCAATTACTTTATCTTTGGTCACAATGGAATAATTTCACATTTATTTGAATAGCGAATTTCTGTCGGCCTGTTTCCCCAGCAACCGGAGATACGCTTAACACTAAACTTGGAAAATGGCATTCGCGAATACAACAAAAGTCCGGCAAAGTGATATTGAGGTGAAAAGAAGTTTGGAATACGTTTCACATTATGAATACGTTAAAGACAATTACTTCAAAATAAACCGTATTCTATGCAAAATTTCTACCAAAATGACTGGATATTCGTAGAAGGTCGTCAAAACTTTTTGCTTTAAGCCAGTTTCTTTCTTTCCTGTATAAAATTTATTAGCGTTTCCTGGTTACTGAATTTTCCTATGTAATTTGTAATAATATGCAGGGAAATTCCTGAGGGCGATCATCCCCCTAGGATCGACGTCTGAAAGGAACCAGTATTTTACAGAATGTAAATTGTTAGTGTTGTTACCTATGCCCACTTGTCTGACAATAGCATCAGCCCAACTCACGAAATTCCTCGTGGCAAGGAGTGCAGGATACGCCTGCTGTTGGCAACAGCCTTGAGCACCTTACAGGCTAAAGTGCAATTTAGCTCATTTCCGCCCCCCTTCCAATTTTGATGGACAGCACCCCTGAGTGGACGGGTCCGAGGGTCTCCCATCTCTCTCCCCTTCCACCAAACCACACGAGAGGACTTTCGGCTCGCCGCAAATTTCGAAATGCCACCCTGCCGCACCGACACTGTACATTTGCAAATATCGATGCCTTCTCCGGGATTCAAGCCCAGGCCTTTCGATACGGCAGTTAACGGCGCTAACCACTATACCGGTTGGGCGGCACAGCTTCATTTGTCTAAGAAGATCACAGCTATAGATCGAAAGTTGTGGTTGCGTTGTGAAACTTTTAACCAAATCATCGGACCGACGTGTTAATCCGTCGACTGCAGAAACTCATGCAATGTTAGATCTCAAATTTTTACTGCACATACACTTTATACATATATCTTCTTCGACATCTGAAGCATTTAAAATTGTCGGTTAAGAGCGTAAATAAACAATTAACTTTTTCATGTAGTCTGACACTAAAATAACAACACACATAATTAATTATTCCATTTGATTGTGCAATAAAACGAGGCACTATTTTGCATGTGCTACTATGAAGTTTTGCAAAACATGCTTATTAAAAACTTTCTAGTGTTCCATACGGAGTTCCATACGTCTTAAGACGTATGACTCTTCATCTTCAACTGATAAATTTGTACCTTTATTTTGCGATCTTTGTTACTAGAATCTCCGAACTCTTTCAGTTCTCAAACTTAGAATTATATGGCAATATAAATACATAATCCCAAATTTAGTGCAATTACAATGAAAAAGTCTGAAATGCGAATCAACAATCTATGTATTAATTCGACGAAATTTATAAGAAATGTGTAACATTCTGAAAAAACAAGAATCCATGATATAATCTGACAAGATAGAATTAAACAATAGTCAATTGAATATCTGAGTATGTAGTACATGTAGTAAATGCTAACTTAAAAGCCATGGTAGGAGACAAAATAATGTTTATCGGACGCCTTAAAGTAAGGGAAATATTCGACTTGCGAAAATGCAACACTGCGAAACGCAGTAAAATGAGTTACGTTGAATTCAATTGATGCCAGCGTCATAGCTAGGTGCTTTAAAATATTACATTACAAGGGGGTTTCTCTGTCATAATTGTGAACAGAGGTTGGCTTACTTGGTGCGTTTATTTTAATGTGGTTAAAGGAGGCAATTTTATTGTTCAACCTTACCTATTAGTGCTTGTTTACGAAAGGCATGTCTGAATATTTTTAACGGGAATCCATTTTATGCAAGCCAGTTAATGTTGGATTAACTTTAATTGAGAATATTTAATTATAAAATTCGTTATAAATTATAGTAAAAATTAGAAATATCCGTCGTAATATTTCCTTAAATAGTTACATCCCTTTATTTGTAAGTAATTTCTTTATTGTATTTTTAACATTTTATAAAACTTACATTTTAATAAACAAAAGATTATTTTCCATCTTATTCTTTACTTTTAGCAGAAAATGTTTTGGATGACTTCAGGTCTCACAAGTCATTATTAATTAAAAACAGTTTCAGTAAAATATTTTTATAAAAAAACCGAAGAATTCTTAACAATTACAAAGACATTTCATTAAATAAATTAGTAGAAAGTTAAAATTTGCGTTTATGAATTTGCACACGCAGTCTTACATGATTACGGCAAAGCCTCGAGAGCTATCTGCTTGAAGAGAAGAATGCCTTCGTGAAGGACTTTCTAAGAGCAACTGGCTCACAGACACGTTACACATGGAAAAAACACGAAAGCAGCCAGCCCGTTCGCAGGATTCCAGCCTCGACCGAACTATCAGTGTTCAGCGAATTTACCGCTCGGCCACTGGGGGGAAAGGGAGTCCTCGATAATAAAAAGTTATGTCGCATTACTCTCACACTTAATTCCAAATTTAAGTTTTTAAATTCTTTAAAAACGATCAAAATAAAACGCATTAAAATAACTGAAATTTATGTTGATTTATACGTTGCTTTAAACAAAATTTGCTTAACGAAAACTCTGCTTATTAAACTGTGAATTAAAATGACTTTAAATCAGTATATCTAAAAGCAAGTTATTTATAGATTTAAAAGCAGCTTGCTTGCCTCATTGTTTAGAAGTAAATATATGTATTTTAATTTAAACAAATGATATAAATATAATTACACATAAAAATACTAAACTCTTAATTCCTTGCACATTCACTATCAGATGTCTACATTCATTGATTAATTATGTCAGATTTTTAAAACTTGCTCTTTACTAAAAGCTATTCCTTGAGATTGGAATAAATTACTAAAACTGAAAGCATGAATGATTTGAAAATACTGAAATGTTGTAATATATTCCATGTGAAGATTTGTCATTCGATGAAGAAATCTGGCAGTGAACCACCACTAACGCTGGCAGTATTTCAGATCTTTGCAATGAAAATTTAAGTTTATTTATTGGATATTCAGAGTTTTCAAATTTTATATGTTGCCGTTTTAGTAAATGTTCTTGCATTCTATTAATTGCAAGAATATATTAATTTAATCATTATTGTTTTCAATCCATATACATAATTTTCTTTTAATAATTTAACAGTGATAATTTCATTAAAAGCCAAATGTTAGTAACTATTTTTGGTGAGTAGCAAATGAAAATTATTTAAGTGATTTAAACGCAGATAAAATATTTTAGCCTGAAAGTTTGAAAATACAATGAAATTTTGTAAGCATCAAATGATGCTTACAAAAGTAAACGTATAGGGTCCTTAGGATTTTTTGAAGTAGGAGAGATGGAAAATATGTAAAGCTATCGCTTGGACCCGAACCCTGGACCTCTCGAATATATATAGAGTATGCTTCCAATTATACCACAAAGACATCCGGAAATGAGCAAGAAAACAGCGTATTAGCTTTTGAATATATTTTGCGAAGACTGCATTAACAATGGATTATCCGAAACAAGCATAACGTTATCCAACACCTTCGATAAGTTTGGATGCATTGACTTCTATTGAAATAATTAGTTTAATTCGATTTTGCATTACTCTGCCTTTAAAATAGGAATGTCAAGATTCGATTGACATACAAAAGGTGTCATCTGTAATTTTCAATAAAACTATGGCGCAGCAGATTTGTTCAAATCAATGTGAGAAATCTTTTTCAGTGCATAAAATATCGGACAGATTTTAGATTTTCCGATGAAAACTATTTTAGATCACTTACATTATAATTATTATACGTTAAAACAATAGACGCGTTTAAATAATTTTTCTAAGTTCGAATAATCTGGTAACCAACAGAAATTTTAATGGCATACACGTTAACAGAAACTTGAGTATTGACATATGCTTTGCATTAATTCTAAAACGACGTCGCCGTTGGCTTTCCTGTGTGTTCAATCGAAGCCTGGCATGCTTCCAAAGAGGCATTCTGAAAGACATGTAGGAAGGTTTCGCAGACAACAAACTTCAGCAGAGAATTCCACCCGCATTGCAAGGTCGAGAAAGTAAGAACAAGCTCTGACAGCTATGGTAATTTTCCAGAAAAAATAATCATCCAATCGATTTAAATTGTGAAGATACTCCTGAAGTGATCATTACGAGTTTAGATGTGAAATAGTATTTTCTTAGAATTATTGGGATGAAGATCTATTACATTACGGAATGATTACTTTCATGAAATGCCTTCAATAGATAAGTTGAATTTATAGTAAATAAAATTGCATGAATATATAAATTCATTTTTCATGTTTTTGCTATTTCTATGAGTATGAATTCCTTCTAATATCAGTTTTTACAAGTATTCTTTATACATTTATTGCATTCTCTATTATATTAGAAATATTCGTAACTCTTATCCGCTCATTTTGAACAGGGAAAGGTCGCATTACATGTTAAAATTCGAATCACAGTTTGTTACAAACAGTCTTTCAAAAAGCTTGATTAAAAACATTAGACATTTTCTTTCTTTGGTAGATTAATTTCGTAACTTTTTTGATTGCTTCCGTTTTCTTTTGGATTATCAGGTTTAAGAAAATTATCAATGATTCAGATCAGCCAAATACCCCAAATAAGCTGCATTAAACTTAATAGAAATATAAAGCCATTAAAGTTGAATTGTCTTTGTAGATAAGACAAAAAATCATTATGAGAGCAAATTAATTTTAAAATTTAGAGAAGCTCATTCTCTGAACGCACTGAGGAAGGACGAAATTACCCGAATATTTTTAGAATTTTTAGAATCTGGCAATGAAACGTTTGGGAGAAAATACGTGAGGAAATATGGTATGCGATTCATAGTGGTAGTTTAAAAATAGCAACCATCTACTTATAATAGTACTTTCTTGTACATATAAACTTCATAAATATTGCTAATTATCAACGTGTAGCTGAACAATTTCAGTTTATACTGCATCCATTATGTTGGTCATGTCAGGTATTTCATACTTACTGCATTCATAGGGAATTTTCAAACCCACTGATCATTTAACATTTCATCACTACCAACATTGATCAGGGTACATTTTGGCACGCTTCCAATTTTCTCCCGTTAGTATGAGGGGATCTGAATCCACATCCTGGAAAGCAGAGTAGCAATCAGCCTCGATAACCACTAAACTACCCATGGCGACATCAAGATTGTTTCAGTCCTCATAATACAGTAAGTCAGCAAGCAGTAAACAGAATTTAGGCACAGTGTTAGAAATTGTTACACCTATATTTTCTGAAGACCTTAAATTAGTAGGTTGGATGCAAATCTCTGTTTTACCTTGTTACCGTATTTATTAAAAAATGTAGATGCATATCCGCTGAGAGCATGATTCTGATTAGACTTAATTTAATAATGATTAGGATGAGAGTAAGCTACTTAATTAAATACTACGTTTTATTACAATACAACAAAAAAAAATAGGAAAAGTCAAACACATATTAAACCTATTTATTTTCAGGCATGGCAGTGACCAGTTTAGAGGATGCATGGTAAAACTGAAATCTCTCAGATAGTCAGGGGCTATTGTAATTAGCGATCGTTACCCAATTTACATATACAGTAATTACCCATGTAGTTTATTTAGTATTGTTAAGAATTTCACATTTATTTAGCTATTTATTTAGAATTGTAATTAAAATCCCACTTCTGACACCAGCTCCCGAACTCTCTGCAAGGTCTTCATTATTCCGAAGTGACCTCCTGCAGGGCTGCTATGTAGTTCCTTAAGGACGTCAGGGATTCGGGATCTTGGGAGTACCAGCTGCCATTGGAATGTCTTTCCATCATCCGATTCGAATTTTCAGTATAAGACGCCGTTTCGAATATGGAGTGAGTCCCAGAGAGCCGAATATTGTTTTGTCGTGGGACTATAGCTCGAAATATCCTGCCAGGTAGGAATCACCAAACCCGCAATTAGGCATTTGGCAAGACCAGATGGAAGACCGTGATATTAAACCCATAATTGAATTAATGGAGACCTCAAACAGAAAACCTACCTGGCAGGACATTTCGAGCTATAGTCCCACGACAAAACAATATTGGGCTGTCTGGGACTCACTCCATATTCGAAACGGCGTCTTGTACCGAAAATTCGAATCGGATGATGGAAAGATATTGCAATGGCAGCTGGTACTCCCAAGATCCCGGATCCCTGATATCCTTAAAGAACTACATAGCAGCCCTGCAGGAGGTCACTTCGGAATAATGAAGACCTTGCAGAAAGTTCGGGAGCTGGTGTCAGAAGTGGGATTTTAATTACAATTCTAAATAAATAGCCAAATAAATGTGAAATTCGTAACAGTATTTAAACAGCTTATTATACCACAGAGTATGATAATTAAACTCCTTTTTCTCATTCTGCAATTTCATTTATTAAAATATCCAATTATAAAATTTACTTAAGAGAAAAGTACATTAAAAAGAAGGGAGTCTTATATTCGATTAAGTATGGAATTAGACGAACGTGGCTAGTTCCAAAAATAGTTCAGATCTTTAAAATGATTTTAGTGACAGTAGCAAATGCGGAATATGAGCTTAATGCGATAAATGTTCTCTAGATATGAACATATGTCTACTGTAATCACAACACATGAAAATAAGACTGCTGCAGTCAAGATAAAGTTAAATGGATGGTCAAACCGTGGGACAATTCCTGGTATTTTACTGATTTGACTCATGTTACAGACAATTAAGAAAACAAAATCTCAATTGCTCCAGTAAGCTTTAATCGATCTATCTGTTGACGATTAATACGTGGCATGTTTCTGTTGATTTACGCTGAAACGAAACAGAATTTAAGAGTAAATACGCCTCTTCAAAGTTACTGCTAACTGTATTACTAAGTCGAGAAGAAGTCTCTCAGAAGTCGAGGCATATATCCCAAAGGCCATTATTGTGATTCAGCAGAAAAAAAGGATCCGGTAACTGTAGAAATATTAATTTCCAAACACTAAAAATTAATCCTTATAAAAATTAACAAAGTTGTACATGAAATAAAAGCATTTCTTGCTAGTATGAAATGATAGAATTCAGTATGTATATGTAAAATGTATGTATCTGTAAATGGCTATTTACAGATGTAAGGCGATTTGAAGGTCACAATAATTAAGTATTTTCCTAAGCGAAAATGCGCCTAGTGCTCGTGTGTATCAAGAAAAATGAATTTAGGTTTCATACTTGTCAGTGAAGTCCCAGAAGATTTCTAACTTTGGAAACTTCCAATGAGAATTTACGTCCTTTTACACTATATACGTGAATATTCCTCAGAAGCCGGGAAAGCTATTTAATCATATACGTCTGCCGAAGACCTTGAAATAAAGTCATACTTAAGATTATACGGACATCTTCTGGGAGGATGTTTATAACCATATTTATCATGACTTTACATATGTCATTATACTGAATATCAAACATAGGAGTGGAGAAATGAATGACTATATTCTTCACATATAAGGCATAAAAAATCCCCTTCTCACAAAAGATATGAATGAGATTCATAGAAGGTTTCATCTTTGGAGGGTAGCCAAGGCACGCGTAAAGGTTTTCAATTTATTCGTTTTTTTAGGTAACTATACAACAGCAACACATTGGGATTTGCTAGAAAAAGTGGGTTTTTTTCATGACTAAAGCCACGTTTCGACGACGTTATTGCAAGCTGGATGAAACTCTCCTTCTCACATTCATTCATGGTTTTATAAGTCCGCGATGAATTTTCGTTTGCTTATCGGAATTCATTTGCGTTATTCTAGACCGCTAAGATCAGACAATTAAAATGGCAGAATAAAATATTATTTGCCAATTTTCATTAAATTGCTTTTTAATTAATTTCAAATATCATCAATCATTATTTAGAAACTATCCAGAGAACTCCTGATGCTACAGATATAAAAAACAAAAGCGTCTTACCCCATTAATGACGAAATTTTATTTTACAAGCAAACTGCTGATGCCGCACAGAGATCAAGCAGATAAAGAACTTAACACATTACTGATGAAAAATTTATTTTACAAGCAATCTGCCACTTTGCTAATAATAACGTTACTTTCCATCGTCAGCGGACAAATGCTTGCTGAACACGATTCTGTTAGACATTTTCATAGGTCTAAACATAATAAGAAGTAGCACATCGCAGAATGGTAGAAAAAGTGTTGTTTGATACGTAAAATGCACAAAGATGATTAAAGGTGATAAATCGCGAACTCCGGTATACAGCCATGGATAAAACTCCTTCAATGACTTCTTGATGCTGTGGGTGATATTAGCAATAACTACCATTCTATCTACCATTTATACATTTTGCTTTACTATGTGTCATCATGCATGCATGGCTCTGTATAATTCGAGAGAAAAAATTTCTAGTTTCCTTTTTTTACAATTTCAAGGTCATATAATTCCTTCTCGTTTAGCACATACAAAAAATGTACAACAGTGCTTAGATTAACATATTTTAACCCTTTTACTTTTTATGGGTTCTTATTTTTTTTGGAACAAAATTCTTCTACCTTTATCAGGTAAATTTATTCTCCAGAATCCCTTTTTGAAAATTTTACCAGTCTGAACTATACAAGTCGAACAAATTTTATAATCATCTTGCTAAGATAACGTTGAATTTCTGAACAGTACTTACAGAGCACGGAGTAATATTGGTTTGCAAAATCTCTCATCGAAACCTCGTATACTGACACGTTATGTTTATGTCAGTCTTAATCAATCTCTTTCGCTTTACTTTCTCTGCATGCTTTTAACATTAAAGTAATAATTTAATTATTTTTACTATTTTCTTTGGAAGATCTTAATATTGGTTACAGCTTTAATTTTTCCATGACCTATAGGAATTCAAAGTAAATTTTCTGCAAGATTTCTAGGTGCTGATGCACGATGTTTGAAAATTACCAAGAAAATATTTTATCAGTAATATCCTTTTATGCTCTTGTCATCACAATTAGATTGCTCGAGATATGTTTATTTATTTAAGTCATAAAATGGAATGAATTCTTTATTCGCTTTTCTCTTTCGTTTTTGTAGATGAATGAAGGAACAAAAGTTCTAGTATTCTGTTTCGTTTCTGTCTTTTCTGTAAGAAATATAGAGAGAGAAATGAAAATTAAAATTTATTGCAACTGGTCAGGGCTGTCAAAATGTCAAAACAGCTGAAGCTCAGCTTTCGACAAAAGCACACATGTTCTGCAAATTAAGACGCAAAATCGAAACTGGATGCTAGAAAAGTTTTGATTGTTGAATATCGCAAAAGTTTATATAGTTGAATATCTTTAGGCGGCAGTAAGCTTGGATTAAAAGAAAAGTGAAAACTGTTTAAATCTAAATTTTTGAAAGAAAATTGTTCATATTTGAGCTTAGAGTAATTGTTATAGAGAGTATAAGTAAATGTTGTTGGAACCAGTTCTTAAAACTATTTTAATATTCGTATTCATAAGATTAAGTTAAGATACATAGTATGCATAGTGAATAATAAAAGGGAAAAGAAATATTTTCATTTGATAGTGCTTATTTTGTAGCAAAATGCAGTAGTCACTACGTCAACAGCGTTGCGCAGGCTATGCAAGATAGGTTGATCTAGAAATGACATTTAGAGAAGTCATTACGATTTTTAGAATACAGAGGGAGAATTAAGGGGTTACCGATAGTTTAAGTTATAATTTTGATTTACATATTTTTTTATCTTACATATTGTTTTTAGTCATTACGAATTCTACGCTCTAAGTATCAAGTATCTACGCCATCAATATTTCTATATTTCTGCCTCTCAGTGTTTCTAAAACTTTGTTTTTATCCCATTTGTAGTCGACAGGATTTGATCACTTGGCAGTAAACTCAATGGAATATTTATTCCTCAACTAGATTTTTGTAAAATAGTATCTGCAAAAATCAGTTAAGTGTGTTCTGTCATCTGCAAGGAACTAAAATATAGCATCACACACACATATATATAAGGAAAGACTACTGCATTTTTAATAGTTATTACTTTAATACAATAATAATATCTTTCAATATTTTCCTCTGACGGCATCCATGGGTTTGATATGATTAATGCAAAACATCTCAAATCTATACACAACACTGACCTTATTTTGTCAGTCAACAACTATATGATCCGCATTTAAGTTCCCAAGATCATTAAACATCTTACTTATTCTTTGTATACCATAAAATAATTGAACCGATTAACAGAGATTTTGTTAAAGAATCAGAGAGATGTTAAGTTTTTTGAAACCACAAAACGAGATAAACCAACTGTACCCTCGGCAGGAGCCAAAACAAGGATCTCCCAAATGCCAGCTAGCGTGCTACTATTTACATTACTACAACAAGCAGAGGGAATGAGATGATTTTTAATATTATTCCCCTAAAAATAGACATGAAAAATTAATTCCGAAAATAATGTTAAAAATGGTATCCATAATCCAAAAATATTTGCTATCATCAATAGAGTATTGCTGCCCTTTAAGATCAGACATCACGCTTCACCCTGCTGAAGCTAGAATATTTATGGAAAACTCTGTAACAGCAATGATTGCAAATAGTACATACATCTGAAGAATTATAGTAAAAGGTAATTATTTAAAATAGTAATTTTAAGATAAAAATTATAATTTAAACAGAAATTGTGTAAACAAATTAATGCTAATTATGAACTAATCTATAATATCATTTAAATTCAGTAGCATAAGTAAATCAAGTTCAATTTTTACTAATTAATAAAAATGAAACTAAATTTTATTAAAATGCATACATGAATGATTGCTGAGTAGGCCGGAGACAGACTTATCAAGGGGAAGTTGCCTCCAAGAATCTCCAAGAAACATCTGAAGAATATATTTTCAAGCGTAAATGACGTTAAAATCAAAGAAGAAAGTTTTGCGGGGACGCTACTGTGAATCCATTCTTGATTTTTCGTCACTTCACAACTTCATATCAGAATAGTAGTATGTTTTTAACATTCAATTATGTTTTTTTCAATCGAACACAGCAAAGAACGCTTAGGCTATCTCCCAAACAAAATGGGTACTTTTGTCAGGGGCTTTTCTAAGAAAAAATAACTCATATTTACGTTACACATAAGGAAACCCACGAAAATATTTAAGCATACAGTCGTTTGATAGAATTCATTCTTATTCGAAAGAGTAGATTTGAGTAATCTGATACATTCTTCAAATGACGGACACTAAACTCCTTTTCTAAAAAATCGTAAGGCTTGAAATGACATTTCATAAGGGCAGTCCATAATATCAGCAGTTTTTATGAAATGATTCTAACGCCCAATATCTGTTTCAGTGTACATTATCAATTTTAAATGGACGATATTTTCCATATTCCTAAAAGAGATACTACTTTAAATGCAATAAAACATTGACTGAAACTAAAAATTCATCATTATTTCAAAATTCGAAATCAGTGCTTGTAAACTTAAATGGAACTGAGGGATGGTTCGAAAACTGAAAAGTTCAAAAGTTGAAAATATAAGACCACAGAGATGTAGAATCCAAGAATCGATTTCAAGACCAAACGAGATTAGAATGAAAATAATACAAACGGACGTAGGTCTATCCTCTTGCGTCAGATTTGGCTGTAATGTGAATTAAATGCCAATGCTAGAAAGCTTCTAAAAACAACGCTGAGATCTGCCCTTCCCAGATTTAGCGTAGGTCGATTTGTTCGAGTTTTAATCAAGGAAATTAAATAGCCTTAAAGCTATTTTCTCCCTGTTTTATTCTTAGTTCATCAGCTCTTAATGATAAAAATAATTTTTCTCTTGAGTTATAGACTTATTGGAAGCAATGGAGTTCAAAATATTTTAATTCTTCTGCCACCCTTTAAGATTTTTTTAATTGGTAATATTTTACTGCCGAAACCTAAATCTCAATGCTTTTATGCAGAGTTACACATAACTTGGCTAAATCAAATATGATATATTATTGTGTAAAGACACAGGGGTTTTGTTGCGTCTAAAGAAGGCGATCATTTTGAGTCGCTTCTATTAAAATAAAATATACTCAACCAGCTATGTGTTTTTTTCACATCAGTTTTACTTGGCGTATCATTGTTTCCCATCGCAGACTATTATTACGTCCATGTCTTTTTTAAAACCGCAAAGTTGTTTCTTGGCTCATTGCTATAGGGTTGATAATGTTGAAGAGTCATTAGGATTTTTTTGAAGTAGGAGTCATGAAAAATGAGCAATGCCCTCTTCGGGACTCGAACCTCGGACCCCTCGAATACGCGGTGAGCGTGCTGAAATTTACGCCACGAAGGCATACTAAGAAGGCGAGAGAAATACGTTATAATGTTATAGGTCGGGAAATGCTGCAAGCACCAACAATAAAAATTTCTCGATCTCCAGAATTAGTTTTTCACGTTTTTGTAACCCGATATTTGGTTGAATAATTCTTTAATATGTTCTCACAGTTAGTCAACAGCATTAATTCTTTAATGTGTTCTGAAGTCAGTTTTCGGTGAATGTAAAAACAGTCGCTAATTTGATGCGTGTAATATGTATCTTTGATATGTAAGTATTTATTTATTTTATTTAACCAGTTATTATGTGCTAAGTATCTTTACTTTCATTTTCCTTTTCCGTTTTCTTGCCAGAGTGCTAATTTTATTTCGTGTATTCATGCGAAGCAGAAAGATATAATTTTCAAAGGGAGGTTTTTGATTGTTATGTTAGGAAGCCACAACATGAATGCCTACTGAAAGCCATGTTACGAGTTGAAATTCTACGATAGTAGTTTACATTAAGCGTTGCTTTATTTCTTGCAGTAATGCATGTCACTCCGGTATATGTTTGAGCCAACTTGCGCGGTAATCATTTCTGTGCAGCCTTTGAGTTAAAGAAAGCTTTAACCTAATTTTAATTTGAATGCCTATGTTTTGAGTTGCGCCATAAATGCTGGCGGGTTTTGTAAGAAAAAAGAGTGCCTTCTATTGACTCTTTGAGTTCTTAATAAAAAGGTCTTTACACCCTTCTTACGTTCTCTGTTTTCTTAAAGACATAGTGATTATTCGCTTATTTCTTCCAGGGTCTCAACTTAGTGCATGCATTCCAAAAGATTGAGAATCTATAGATACGTGGTTTTGGAATGTGTTTTAAGGCAAGACTTATCCTTAAGACGTTCCGACTCTGATTACAGTTTTAACAGGATGTAAATGGGAATTTTTAAATAAAAAGAAATTACGTATTTCTGTCTTCTCCTACTTATTTCAACCTCCTAAAATTTGTAATTTAAGCCCTCCTGTTGCAAAAGCGATTGGTTGCGAGGAATGCGAGTACATCTGATAAATTTTTTGTAGAAAATACTTTAAAAATTGCTAATGAAATTGGCAATAAAACAGTTTGCATTATTGGCATACATTATAAATTTCAGAATGAAATTGCAATGAGTATTTTATAAAACTGCAAAGAAGGAACTTTTTATCCTTTTCTTAGAGAGAAATTTCTGCTGAATGTTTTAGTTTTTGGTTATAATTAACAAATAAATTTTCAGAATTTTCAGTCAACTAAAAGATTCCGATTACGTATTAGATACGTTTATAAAAAATTATCGGTTTCTCCGTGCAAACTGTTATGGAGTAAGTGGTTAACATGTCCACTTGGTAAACGGAAGATCCATAGTTTGAATTCCACCGAAGACACGTTGAATTTTCGCGTTTAATGCTTCGGAAGTACATATTAATCTCCGCAACAGCGTGTGAGCTAAAATTTGGGGGATGATAACTCCGTATGTCTGGATTTATTCGACTCGGTCTCTTGCCTCTCACCAGTAGTCTTTGAAGCGGGAGACAATGTATGAAATTATAGCATTCCCTCACATATTCTTGTGGTAGTACAAACAACTACTTATTGGTGTTTCATAGCTGGCAGGTTAAAAGTTTATTATTCACAATTCCTAACTTGGAAAATCCAACAATGTGAAGAAATAAAATACTCTCAAAAGCCAGAATTCTAGCTATTTCCCAACAAAGAAATATAAACCAAAAGACACAAACTGGATAAAAGAATATTCTTAATAGCTACCTACGTTCTAAGCTGATTCTTAAGCCAGCGAACGTCTAAAATCAGCCCTCTAATCTGTAACTCCTTATGCTGGTGATTTATTACGCAGACATAAAATTTTAAACCATAAAACCATGTAAGGAATTGTAAGGCATTCTTTGTATAAGAACACATCAGAATACCCACTTCACTTCTATTCTATTCTCGATGTGTATTTATTCTCGATGTGACGAGCAACAGAAAGTCAAATTGTTTCTTCCTTCCATCCTTCAGCGGATAATCTAAATGCGTATACTATTGTTACGAATTTTATACATATATAGATAATTTAAGTGAAATTGTAGTATATGCTATAATAATAAAAATAAAAATACAGGGACAAATTAAGCATTGAGTAAATGACTATCTCGCTAAATTGGCGAAATATCGTCAAGCTGGCGATAGTTTGGCGATGTTATGTATTACTTATTTCAGTTGTGATTTAAGTTGTTTTAAAGGTAATGTTTAACTTGTTGCTTCAGACTTAAAGTTTAATTTGTTTTAATTTTTGTAGTTGAACTTAAGTTCTTTGGTTTGTTTAAAAGTAATTGTAGTCATTTAATTTGTTCTCTTGACAGTTTTGGTTAACGCTGATTTTAAGTTGCTTGTGTAATTAATTTTTCTTCTTTACTTTTGGTTGGTTAATTATTTAAATTCTGTTTAGTTTATTATTTTTCTTAACTTTGGTTGTTAATGTTAATCTCTTGATAAGTTGATCCTTAAGGTCAATTTTTTTAAAGTTTTGTTTACACAAGTTGGTGTTTAAAGTTTAATTTAAGTTTTTCTGTTATGCCCCCTTTTCTGCTAAATTTGGGATCCATATTTTCTGACTTTGGTGGTCGTTTTGGTGTTGTGGAGAATATATAAAAATTTTCATACTTGATTATTGTATTTTAACTGAAGTAATTTTTATTTCTTACTATGGTGGTCGTGTTTGGTGTCGGAATAAACCCAAGAAAATTATCTGTGAAATTATTATATTTTTATTTAAGTACTTATCAGTATTGAAGTTAAATTGTTGTAAAATCAATACTTTTCACGTATCCCTTCAAAACTTTCGATTCAGTCCGTTGCCCTTCCAAAGAGATTTACGACCTTGTTTTCGATTTCTTCGCCCGTTAGACGGTCGTCTGTGAAACCTCTGTCAACATTTGGAAAAATTGCACCCTGCGGAGAGGCTAGTTTCTACATTACTAACTCTGCCGTAGGGTCTGGTTGGCGCGATGTTTTTTGCTTACTTGCAGGTTATTCATATGTTGGATTGGGACCCCTTGCGAGGCTAGCAGCGATGATCGCCAAATGAGGAAGCTCTTTCTATGTGGAGCTGCACCTTCCTGCGTGTTTTTCCCCTGAGGTTGCCGGACTGTTGGCGGTTATACTACCATCAAAAATCGCCAATCAAGCGGTCTTGGCGTTTCGAGCAAAAAGGGCTTGGGAGCTGCTGACGAGGAGGTCTGACGGGAGTTTGACATGCAGCCATTTTAACGGAAGGAGACGGAGCTGAAAGTGTCGGCGTTATCAGAGAAACATCGATGTCGGAAGAAATAGACGAGAGATGGATACTAAGGAGGGCGACGAAAATGACTAAACATATCTAACCTTTATTTTTTTTTCCATTCTAGAAATGAAGGAAATTCTACCCACAATGTATCTCTGTGTTCATCAGTACTACATCCCTGTTTTGGAACTTCTAATTGGAACGTCAATGTCGTCTGTATTCTGAAATGTTAAATTCCCTGTTGGGTTGGGTATGATATACCTTTTATATTTTCCACTTAACCGCCCACCATGTACCATTCTGTATTAATTCGAAGTATCTTAAATAAATGCTATATTTAATTTTAACTTCTTGTAATGTTTTCACTTTTAATTTAGAACACTGGACCAGTATTTATATTTCACAACGCAAACTTTAATTATTCTGTTGGAGCCCTTAAACCACTATTTACAGTTTATGTAAAACCTGTTTTTCTACCAGAGATATTGTGTTATCATGTGTGTCACAAACATTATACATTCATGTTATTGAAAATTGTTTATCCTAATATTGACTTATGATTGGGTATTGAACTTAAAACCTATACACCAACTCCTTAAAAATTAAAGCTCCAACAGCGACTTTTATCGCCAAATTTGGCGATAATTTGCGACATTTTAGTCTGTATAACTGCAATGGGTATTGCAATTTAATAACTGCAATTACTCTACACTTATATATGTAATATACAAAAAAATACCATAACTGCTTTAAAAATAATTGGCGAGCTCAAAATTAACAGTCTAGATTTGGTTATCTGCCCCTAAATTCATCTGTTCTCCGAAATTCGAGATCTTTCGACGTTATGTAATTCTACTGGAAAACTAATATTAACCAATTATAGGTTGTTTCTAGAATCGCCCCTACTCTGGTATAAATGTTTTTGGCGAGTTAGTCTTAATTCTGCGTCATTCTTCTGCTGGCTTCTACCTTACTAATATCTCCTCGCTTCGCTTCTGTAAAATGCCTGTGTCATTCTTATAAAAAAACCACTGTGTATAAGAAATTATCATAATCGTTTAATTAAAGAGTAGGTTATTTACGAGGAATTATTCTAGTGTGCCTAGAAATCTGCAAATGAAAATGATAATTAGCTGAACTTAGTTTGGTATCAACTTCTCCCTCTCGCCCTACAACTCAACCATCACGACTGTACTTCGAAATTATGACATATATATATGCAACTGTAACTGTATCCGGCCTTTAGATGTAACTTTAAACGTATATGCCTTTCAGTAATTTCTAGAGATAGAATTTGCTAGACCGGAGTTTGTATAAGACCGGAGTAAGCATCCATTTCTCAGTTATTCGTTGTTAGTTCAGAGCTGAATTCGGAGTATTGAAATATCCGAGAAAGCTTCGCTTTTTAGATGAGCTTTGCATTGCGTTGAGTTTAATGTCCTTAGTAGTCCGAAGTGTAATTACTGATTGTACTTTTGGTAAAATAAATTTTATCAAGCTATCATCAATTCTGTGTGCATTCAGTCTATGACGAACACTAAGCACGCGATAGAATTCTATAAGTAATAAAAGTGGTGTAAAACATTTTTCGAGAGATAATGTTAACCAGAAATCTAAAACTACACTTCAGTCAGTAAACAAACATAGAAAATGCCAATTTTCACAGTTTGCAGTACACTAATTTCATCCTGCGTGAAATAAGTATAAAAACCATCCTTTAAGGAGAAAACTAAACTATTTCAACTCCTTTTCATGCCTGTGGTTTCTTCCGAATATCGGGCGATATCTTTTATTCTCGAGAACGGCGAATATAAAGGGTCAGCTGTTGAGTGTAAAGTCGCTCCATCGGCGGGTGGGGGATGGGTGTCATTTTGCTACTAGAGGGAGGTCGGATGTCGCTTCTTAGGAGAATTTAGAGAGTAAGTAACTTAATTATTTAAATACCATTGTGAAGCAATCTTAATATATTTAGTTGTACTTCTATTCGATATCGAGTAGTTAAGAACAAAATGAACCAAACTTTTAAATTAATATAATGCTTCCATATTCACCGAATCAAAGCACTCGTGAGTTATGTCATTATAACGGATGATGTTGCGGATGAAATGTTTGAAGGAAATCGAACCATATTCAGCTTAGACACGAGAAGTAACCAATAGTAAATTCCTTCGGTCACCGTTAAATTAACTGAATTGGAAAGGACAACAGATTTGGTGCAATCTGAAGTAAATTTGCTCATTGTCATAATTTCAGGACAATATGAACTAGCAATAAAACTAAGAATCAATAAATGTAAATTACGGTGTTTATTTATTTCTTGTTATAAAACTTTAAAAAGGTAATAAATAAAGAAATACATATTACAGAATTTTTTTATATTTTCCCTTTTATTATCCAATATATCAAAACATAAATCACAAAACACACTCAATATCATTCCAAGCAGTAGAATACAATCTTATACATACAACTGCTTTTAGAAGAGCGATGAGGTGATAAATGACGACAGGCAAAATGTAAATAGCCTATCCGCTAAACGGTGGATAAGGCAAATTATCTGATTCTACCAGTGACAGAAAGTAAGAGAATTACATTAAAGAGAATATTTATAGCCGCAATACATTTACGCTTGCAGTAAAAGTAAATTACACTGAAAAAAGCTACAAAATATTTTATCATTCTTTTAAGGGAAGTTGCCTAAAAGAATTGACCCCGGTTTTACCCGTTGCAAATAGTTTTTAAATTTGATAAAGATCAAAGGATACTCAGTATTTTGGACCACATATCAGATTGTCTCTTTCAATAAAATGTTAAGAAAATACTTTAAGGAATCTATTTTTAAAGTTTATACGGTTTTTAGTTTCCCAGGCTTTCTTTTGGTAATTGTGTGTTTTAAGGATATTTCAATCTCGGAAGATACTAAAAGTACTTTTCTGCATCTTTTGTACTAAATGCTCTTCTAGAATTTTTATTTCTAATAAAAGGTATTTTAGGTTTATTTAGCAAACAAAAAATATTTTGCTGAATGCTAATATGTTTTGTAATCAGCAATGTCAAAATAAAAATTTTATCATCACGTCTAATTTAATATGTTGCTTATATTACATAAATTTCAAGCTGTTTTGCTATCAAATGTTATGCCTTATTTAAATTAATTGAAATTTTTAAAACCTATATGACATGCACTTATTTATGTAATAGCTGTTGGCGGCCAGGATTCTGCGCTTCTACTCTACCTTAGCAAAATGATCTAGAAATGAAAAAAAAAAATATAGTTGGTTTAATTATTTTTTAAATATGCGAATTTTTCACAGCGAGTTAATAACTCGTTTTTGCAATCAGCTACATTTTGTATTTAATTTTTCTTTATACCTCTGGCGTTCACACCTTTTCGCCTGAAAAATATATAAAAAAAGGTTGATGTCTAAAGATTTAAAAAGAACGGGTGTATGATTAATTGGTTGCGTAATTTAATCGCGGCTTTAATATAAATGAGTTTCCTCTGCTATTACTGAATGCTTCTGCTGCTACTGCGAATAATTGTATGAAATTTTCTGTTATGATGTCGGTTACAATAATTGCCTTGTTTATCTTCAATTCTCAAAATCCTAGATAATTTGAAATAAATATTTACTTAAATATAGTTCAGGAAGTTATTCGTACTAGTTACGGAAAATCATCTGGATCTTAAAAATGCAATAATTACTGTAGTATTTAAAATACACATATCGAAGATTTATCACTCGTATTATTGATTTCCTTTCTTTCTGATATAACAGGACCGATTCAATTTGACCAAATTTAATGTATTTTTTAACTGTTAGTCAATTTCTAGGGCACTAACTTGTATAATACTAACTAAAATGTCCTCCAGACCCTATTAAACTGTCAAGCGAGTTATCTCTCTGTCAAGTTAGTTAAAAGTTAATTTAAAATAATAAATTAATTTCAAAAATTAAGTTAAAGATTTTTAAATTAACTTTTTTTAAACTTTGAATTTAACAGAAGGCACAACTTGCGCGTACAGTCAAACTCAGCTACTTATGGTTATTAATATAATAGAAATTGATTTCATAGTTTAAAATGAATTCATGATCTGAAATTGCGTAATTTGGTCTAACTAAACACGGCTCAGCCTTTAATAGCGTGATTTAACTTCGGCCAGTAAAATGGCTAATGCCTGAATATTACTTAGTAGAACTGAACGAGGGCAAATATAAACTGCGATCTTTATTGCCAAAAGATTCCGCTTTATATCTACAGTATGTAAAGGCCCACGCCTAAATTATGTTAACTCATTTGCACCCTGGCGAGAGCTATGGAAGAGATAAAATAATAGTACACATCTAAATCATAAAAGTTGGTAAATTAACATAAAATACCTTGCAAGTTCTGAAAGTTAATATATATTTATTTCAGGTTAAGTAGTTACGGAAAGTTAATATATATTTATTGAAGGTTAAGTAGTACTAGTAGTAACAGTTTCATTGATTAAAATCTGTCCTTAAGTCTTATGTAATAAGCTTAAAAACTGTAAATAGAAATTTTGACGAGTGCAGTTGACAGCGTGAAGTAATCTCAGCGAAGGTGCGTGACAGCAGCCGGCAGTGAAAAGAGGCCATTAATAGCATTAGATATCTCGTGATCTTCACGAAATATCCCCAACATTTGCACGTATCCATAAAGAAGTTTTCGGCTTTGCACACGTGGGTAGCAAATATGACTGCCGAGAACCTCCGTGCTATTATCATTGGCTTATTTTGCTTGGACAGTAAAATAACCTCTAACAGCCGTAAATGTCGAATTTGCTGTCATAAAAAATCAGTATTTCCAAAGTTATCGGCGCAATGCAAAATTGTAATGCGGAATTACCTTAGTTTCCTTCCGTTGGAAATTCATCAAAAAAAAAAAAAAAAAAAAAAA
>KK113675.1:104543-153830 GCA_000611955.2 Stegodyphus mimosarum | reverse complement strand
CCAGACAGTGGTCTGGAAAATATCTTTCGTCAAGTGCGAAATCTGCACCCTGCTGAATCAGCTTGTTTTGTATGCAGCTACGCCCCGCCAAGGTTATGGGGTCGGGGTGATTCGCATTCTTGCAGGCGTTCTCCATGCTAAAATGGGACCCTGGACGAGGCTAGCTCCTGCTGTCAGGTTGATGACCCTGGAGGGTCGGCGACTTTTCGCCAACTTCTGTCTTACCAACCCCCTTGCTTCACCTTTTCAGTGTGAATTCCGCTCCTAGGGTTGCCATGCACTTGGCTGGTTTAGGGCCGTCTCGGATCGCCAAACGAGTGATTGGCGAGAAGAAGAAAAAGGGCGTGCAGCGATCTACGAGGGGAGGAAACGTTTGGCCAGAAGGAAAATTTTTCTGAAGGTTGTCGACAGACCAGAAAGCAGTCGCTCCGTCCCGAATACGCTGTCTACGTTAACAGTGGAAAGATGGCTGAAGAATTTGCGGAGAGAAAACCACCGATGGCCGACAACACAGGAAGGAGGGAGCCCAGATAGAAAAGGGGCAGATGGCTCAAGAAAAATTACCACTACTAACTTGTTTTTTTTTCTCTCCTTCTAGAATGTTTATGGCTGACAATTTAGTTGTATTCAACTGCCCTCGATGGAGACTACACATTAGTCTACTTCAAGACAATGGACGAGCCATTTTGATTTTTCATACGGGGTACCCCCGGTGAGTTGTACTGTTTCTCACTTAAACACCTTGTACTACCACCATATATTTGTATATTGTTACTAATTCTGTTTACCTTTAATAAATGGAATATTTAATTTAACTTAACTTGTATGTTTTCACTATTAACTTAGAACACTGAGCCCAATATATTTAATTAAAACTTGAACAGGTTTTTGCCCAAATTTAAACACAACGCATTGTTAATACTTTACTGCTGGAGTATTATCTGGTACTATTTACTGTTACATTTGGACACACAGGTTTTACAGTCTAAATTTTGTTATATCTTGTCTGTCACACAAATTTTACACCCATGCAGTATTTATTATAGTGTTATGATTTAAAGTTGTTTTTCCATATTCATGACTTTCATGTGTATTCAACATTGAAAACTTAAATTAGAGAAAAACTCCAACAGTTTCAAATGTAAACAAATATAGTGCAGAAACTGACTTAATTCACTATTCTGCTAAGTTTCAAATGTAAACAATAAAACAACTGTACATTTACATATATGTTTGCGCTCATTTATATACAACATAATTCTATTACTATTGCATGCAGATTAACTAAAGGCATAAAAACCTTAAACGGAAGATAAGAACAACATAATTCAACCGTTTTTAAGGCAAAATATGCACAATTTACCAACAAATAAGAATGAAGAAAACTGAGCTCACACAGCCGAGCAACGGAGCGGATATATATATTTATATATTTTGGGTGCAGTCTATTGCAATCAAAAATGGAGATAATGCAAATGCTATTCGTTTTTGCGTCATGCGGGATACATACGTACGTACGTACGTACAGATGTCACGAAAACATCTTTTTTGATTCCATTTTAAATCCTTTTTGCAACCCGTTTTGGGAAAAAGAATCCTTTATTCTGCCCTTACGTACAAATGTCACTTAAAAACATCGTTAAATTGCATTCGTTAGCGGTCAAAATGGATATTTTTGGTGAAATATGATACCTGAAAATTTTTGCGATTACAACACTTCCTTTACTTTGTACAAGGAGCTTTAAAAATACGGTTCGTTAGCTGCTTTCAGATCATCGACCCGCTTGCAATTTGATTTTGAGACTGCTGCTTTAGGAAATGATTTCGAATCCTTTGCTTGAGACAAGGCTGGTGAATATCATAGTTTTCTGTTTCCTCGTTAACATCGTAGTTATCACCTGTTATTGTTACGGATTTCATATTTATTTAGCTCTTTATTTAGAATTGTAATTACAATTGCTGTATTTTCCTGTGCAACGCAGGCGATTTTGGAAGAGAAAGCTATGTTGGAAAAGTAAAAATAAAAGAGCGCGTGCATTTAATATTTAATAAATAAATATCTCGCATTTGCTGTTGCCATCCTCAAAAATCGAGAAAAATCGACAAAATAGGTTTTATCAGAATGTTCTAGTGAATTGAGTTCTGTTTAACGTTTGAGATATTGTGATATTGTACGAATATCTCTGAGGAAATATTTCAGTATTTTGTTTTATTTCTTGTGAAAAGAATAAATTTTATTAACTTTTGAACGACTTGTGCCTTCAATCCATTACGAACCTGTACGCACGCAGCAATA
This sequence comes from Stegodyphus mimosarum, assembly GCA_000611955.2. Taxonomy (NCBI): domain Eukaryota; kingdom Metazoa; phylum Arthropoda; class Arachnida; order Araneae; family Eresidae; genus Stegodyphus; species Stegodyphus mimosarum. Next base: position 151,534 of record KK113675.1, on the reverse strand, counting down.
TTATCATGAATGTTTTATTAAAAGAAAGAAATGAGAAATTATATATTTACTGAAATGTTTATAAATTAAATTAGATTGTTTGAATAAGGCAAAGCAGACGAGAGCTATCTGCCTATTTCACAATTTAAGTAGAAATAATAATAAATGAAGCTGACAGAGTTAGCTTCTAGATATCGACACGTTTTAGGATCACTTCCATTTTTATGTGAAAGAATTCACTCATTCTAATGGAACTCTTTATGTAAAAGGGAAACAATGTTTCAGAATTTTTATTTATCCGCGCTCCAGGGAATGACTCTCCACAACATTTACTTACTTTACCTTATAACCTTTATTGTATACTTTTCTTTTTTTATGAATTATTAGCATATAGGCTGCATGCCAAATTCTCAAAATTAATTCACTTCTATGGGATTTGTTACAAAGAATTCTAAACTAATTTTTGTTGCCGGACCAACTGCAGTAAAGTTGTAAAATTTTTACTATGTGCAATGTTTTTAATGTATTCTATATTTATATGATTGTCGTCAAGATAAGTATAATATACTTTTGAATTATAAACGTCTATTATTTTATCTAATGATACCGTTGAGCATTTATGATCAACATAAAAATTAACAACAGATTTTACTCTTAAACCAGCTGAAAACTTATTAACTTAGCAGCGGATAGCCAGAAATAAATAATAGCTTACTGTAAACGCAACGCATTGATTTTTTTTAAGTATTTTTATTTTTCCCTGAGTGTCAGCGAGAGAGTGTTATGATGGAAGCCGAGTTGAACGATAACTTGTTTATGAAGCGCGCGTGTAATCTTGTATTTTTAGTTGTACCATTTCAATGATATGCAAATAAGCGCGAATAAAAGATTTATTGCGTAAATGCAGCATGTTTAAAAAGAAAGTACCTATCATCTCAGAAGTGGGATTGACAAGGATTATTATCAAGGATTTAATAACGTATTGCCTTGATGTACGTTAAGCCAAAATTTGGAAGCTCGCCAAAAACGAAAGTGGAAAGGTACGTGCATTTATAAACTGTTTATATTATGCGTAAGTATTAAACGGAAAGAACTAAGTATAATTCTTGTATTATTATTCGAAAATTGAAGTCTTAAGATAGTTTATTTGGCAAAGGGTAAGAAGTGTAACTTAAAGGAACTTGCCTTAGAACTTGACATAGATGTACGTTCTGATATTAAATTGTAGGCTTCTGGGACATGATTTTGAATAGTGAGAACTATGACGAAGAATTTACTAAACAAATGCCAGATAGAATTATAAATAATCTTTTAAACAGGGAAAAGCTGGAAGTTTTAGAAAAAGAAAGAATATTTGAATGCGAAAAGTTGAAAGTAGAAGCGGGAATCAGAAGTAGCAATGTAAATGATTCTGTTCCCTCTAATGTTAGTAAAAGTAACTTAGTGATATGAGTAAATTAATGCGTAAGTATGAATTGAGTGAAGGTGATACACGTTTTTATTTAATTTTATTTGAGAGACAGGCACGAGACGTATTCAGTTGGAAGAACAAAATTGGGGTTTCTCAGCTGTTGGGTCTATTGCCTTATGAAATAACTCAATTAATTGCCCGTGAACCAGAAGAAAAAGCTAACTTGTATAAGCACGTTAAACAACTGCTATTGAGAAAATTTTAAGTTAAGCCCTGAACAGTTTCGGCAAAAGTTCGTTGATGATATTAAAACGTTGCGTAATACATGGACGGACTTCACGTTTGAATTAAAACATTATTTTGAAGAGTGGCTTGCTGGATTAAATGTAACAGATTTTGACTCTTTAAAACAGCTTATTATTGCGGACCAATTAAAGAAAAGGGTCACCGCTGTTATACGAGATCATTTCATTGATGATTGGTCTAAATTCGTTAATCGTGTAGAGTTGGCTGAAAAGCTAGATGAATATGAAAATATTCGGGCAGGGATGAAAGTACTTCAAGTAGAAAATAAAACTTTTAGGTATAATCTTAAGCCTGAATTTGGTTCTAAATTTTATGTGGCATCCTATAATAAGTATTCAAGACCAAGAAATGTTCACGATTCTGTGCAGACAGATAGTCATTTCAAAGTGGGTTTTAAAAACAGTTTTGATAATAAATACAATCTGGGAGATAAATTTTATAAAATAGACGAAAGGAAAAGAGAATGCAATTCTGGTATTCGCAATGAAGAGGGTGAGCCGAAATGCTTCAATTGTAATGATTATGGACATATAGCGATGGATTGTCCTTAACCTAAAAAATAAATTATTTGTAGGAAATGTAATGTAAGGGGTCATACTTTTAAAACGTGTACGTTTAAGAGCTCAGACTTAACAAATGTTAAAAATAGCTTATCCGTTAACAGAACTCGTTTGCTTCATCAACTGTATATTTAAAATATGCCCGCAATTATAATGGCGAAGAAATGACTGCAATAATAGATACGGGTTTCAGTTCATTTTTATTGAAACAGTTTGTTCCTAGGAAATTGAATCTTATTAGAAAACCTGATGTGAAAGAATTGTTTTGCTTTGGAAACCAGAGTAAACCAGCCGCTAGAACACTGGGAAAAGTAACTGTTAATCTAGAGATTGATAATGTGGAAGAAGAGGACATTACAGTTATAATTGTAGAAGATGAAACGCAACAATTGGACTTATTAGTTGGTCGAACATGGATTGATTTACCACATATTGCATACGCCAAGATAGGTAATACCTTGCACATACGCTACGCTAATGATTGTCCATTTTCACAGTTACAGAATGGCATTAACACTCAGCGAATTAAACTGAAAGCTACTCAAGAAATTGAAATCGAAAGTAATACGGTTCATTTCGTGAAAGCTAAAACTGATGAAATTAATAACGGTTATGTTTTAATAAGTGGATCAGAAGATGAGTTGGGGTCATTATTGGAAGTAATACATGAAGAATCAGTGATTGAAAATTAATTTTGAAAGAGAATCAGTGTATCGGTAGAGCAGAATTAGTTGAATCAAGTTCAGATCAGAAAACTGAAAATTCAAATCAAAAGGAAATAATGATAATAAATGAAATTAAAAAGTTTAAGAGATCGATTACTTTAGAAGAAATTAAAGTTAATAACAATATTATGCCAGAGAGAAAACAGGAAGTTTTAGCTTTGATAAGTGAGTATCGACATTGTTTTGCATTAAATATGGAGGAATTAGGGTGTACAAACTTAACAAAGATGGATACTAAAGAAACTGAAGGGAGTAAGCCTATTTGCCTGAAGTTGTATAAAACCAACGCCGAGGAGCGTGCTTCTATAAAGAAGGTAATAAATGAATTGAAGAAATATGGAATTGTTCCTGAAATAAGATTTCTGTATGTTAGCCCAGTTTTACTAATAAGGAAACGGACAGGTGACCTCTTATTATAGGATAGATGATTCAACTGAAAACAGCTCTTATCACTCCAGATGATACTGGTCAGTTTGAATGTATGATCTTTGGGTTAGCTAACGCTCCTGCAGAATTTCAGAAACTTATGTATCAAGGTTTAGGTCCATTGCTTAATAAAGAAGTATTATGCTATTTGGATGGCATATTAATCCAGGCTAAATCTTGGAAAGAAATGACGGAAAAACTTAGAAAAGTGTTTGACAGATTGAGAGAAGCAAAGCTGACATTGAAACTGACAAAATGCGAATTTGGAAAAGATAAAGTTGAGTATTTGGGATTTCTAATAAAATCGAATGGTATGCAATCAAAAATCGAATGGTATGCAAACAATCAATTTTCTGGACCAAGAAAAGTACGAGCCATATTAATTTTCCTAAACCAAGTAATGAACATGCAGTTAAACAATTTTTAGGTCTTACAAGTTTTTTAGAAGGTTTGTACCGAAATATGGAGAGAAAGCTGAGCAGTTAACGAGACTGATGAGGAAGGATGAAGTATTTCATTGGAATGAAAATCAGGAAGAAGCATTCAGTACTCTAAAAGACCATTTAACTAAAGAACCAGTATTAGCGTTATATAATCCGGAAGCAGAAACAGAAGTGCACACAGACGCGAGCAGCAAAGGGCTGTCAGGAATGCTGTTGCAAAAAGGTGAAGATAAAAAGTGGCATTTAGTTAATTGTGTAAGTAAAGGAACAACAGAAACAGAAAAGAATTATCATTCAAGCAAATTAGAATTAACGGCTATAATTTGGAATTTGACACGACTTCGACAATTCTTGATTGGAGTTGGATTTATGATAATTACAGACTGTTAAGCTTTAGTTTATTTAAACACGAAGAAAACTACAAATTCTCAGATAGCAAGGTGGAGTAATCAGATACAGGAATACAATCTTGAAATAAAGCACAGACAAGGTAAAAAAAATGAGTCACGTAGATGCATTGAGCCGATCGCCAGTTGATCAATCAGAAGAACACTTAGACTCTGTAATTGAGAACAACTTGGAAGCTTATTTTACGCTAATTATAGAGGAACAAATTCTTATGATTCAGCATTCAGATCCAGAATTACGAAAATTAATAGAGATTTTAAAGAAAACGATAAATGATAGAACGAATGCAGAGAAGTATGTAACTGAAAATTACGTATTGAAGAATAATCGATTGTTTCGTAACGTAAAAGGTCGGAAAAAGGAGAAATTGTTATACGTCATACCTAAGTCGACGAGAAAAGATATTGTAGTAAAATTTCACGATCTTTTGGGACATTTTTCAGCAGATAGAATTGTTGCCAAAATCAAGGAGTCATACTGGTTTAAAGGAATGAAACGATATGTTATGCGCCACATTTCGATGTGTTTTGAATGCCTAGTAAATAAAGTGCCAAGGAGTACTGCATCCAATTAGACCTGATAAAAGACCTTTTGTAAACATACATATAGATCATTTAGGACCATTCGTAAGAAGTTCGAGAGGAAATACAGAATTATTTCTAATAATTGATAATTTTACAAGATTTACACGTTTATATCCTATGAAAAGTACTGCAACCAAGTATGTATTAGTTGCATTGAAGAGTTTTGTAAATGATTTTGGGTTACCAGAGAAAATTATCAGCATAGAGGAACATGTTTCACAGCGAAGGAATTTCGAGAGTACTGCGAAAATAACGGAATCAGTTATACGCTCAATTCAACTCAACATCCAAGTGGTAATGGAATGGTGAAAAGAGCAAATCGAAGAATTTTGGCTACGATTAAAACGAATATAGAAAATCCGAATCATAGGGACTGGGCTAAAAAGATTAAGGAATTTAAACAGCATTGTAAATAAGACTCCTTTCAAAATGCTTCACGGTTATTCAACAACGAATTTATGAGGATGATTACAGACGAAGACGCAAATGAATGGGAGGATCCAGCAATCTTACAGGATGAAGCTAGAAAGAGAATTGAAGATATGCAGATGAAAAGTAAAGCAAATTATGACAAGAAGAAAAGCAATCCTTTAACATTCGAACGAGCAGAAATAGTAGTTATGAGATGAGTACCTAAATCAACTGGAGGATCAACCAAAACACAACCAAAATATCGAGGATCTTTGGTAGTTACAGACGTTTTACCAAGCGATACCTATAGAGTGACTCAATTAGAAGAAAAGATGAAAGGTCGTCGACAGGTTATATGAGCCAATTGAAATCATGGCAGTGTCAAGCTGAATCAGAGGAGAGCGATAATGATGGTGATGACGTTAGTGTTGCTGATAATGATAACAACATGCCGATAGTGATAACGATAATGATAACAAAAGTAGGACACAGAAAAAGAAAAGAAAAGGACGGTGAACCTATATGACAGTTAAAGGCTTTCGAACTCTAAATTTTAATATTATATATATTTAATTTTTTATGTATAAGTTCTTAATGCTCCGAGGTTGTAACTAAGCCAGGATGCTCGAATGTAAACACAAGGCATTGATCTTTTTTTAAAATATTTTTATTTTTTCCCGAGAGGCAACGAGAGAATATTATGAGGGACGCCAAGTTGAAAGATAACATTTTTATGAAGCGCACATAGTAATCTTGTATTTTTAATTGTACCACTTCATTGATATGTAAATAAGGCGCGAATAAAAGATTTATTCCGTAAGTGCAGAATGTTTAATAGTTTTAAACAAACGAACATTACGAAGTGTCTCTGAGACTTGAAAAGACTAATACTACACCTAAATTTAGATGATGGTTAATTTCTCATTAAACATTAGTAATTTACAACAGTTACCGCGAGTAGAACAATTTTAATTCCATTTATGAGCTTTTAATTATTTCAGCTGGCAAGGTGAAATTACACATAAATTTAAAATTCACGTGATCTATAGCTATGTTATTTATTCATAAATGATTAAAATTTGGAACAAAATATTAAGAGCATCTGGATTTATTTAAGTGCGCAATGCTATTGCTACGTACAGAAATAAAGCACGTACATGCCAGGGCTATCAATGAGGTCATTAATCATCGTTTGAGGCGTGTTCTATCACACTATAAACATTCAGACACATAAAGTATGACGAAAGGCATATAACTCTTTTTTTTGCAATAGTTCACCAGATGCACTCGTTGGAAGCCAAGTCCGCAGAGGCTATAGTAGCATGTCAGGTATACGCAGTCTGTTCACTTACAAGCAACATATGGTATAACGTTGGAACATATTTCCTAGACCAGCTTGTAGTAGTAACCTACAGGGTGGTCTAGGTGCTCTAGCATTATCTTACAACATTAGACCAAATTAACGTAAAATCCAGCTATCAGCGTACCTGGAAGAAATGTTAGATATATCCTTCTACCACACACTAAGCCATCTCACCGTTCACTCATGAAGACTTGTTAACAGCGCTGACCTCGCGTTCTGCAGATTCACCTCCGACTATCTCTCCTTCAAAGACAGAAACATGATTTATTGCAGAAGAGGGCAGTCTTCCATTCTAGTGTCTCCATTTTTCCCTTTGAGAATGATGATGATATTTGAGAGCAGTGACTTGGGTACAATGGAACAGCTATCGCCAGTTATCTAGCTCGTAATCTATGATCATGCAAGCATCTTCTGTTGTTTTATATAGAATCTGTTGGATCTTATAAGGTCAGTTTGTGGCATCCGAATTCACTCGCAATAGTGCTAGAATCACTAAACATCATTTTTCGACTTCGAAGATTTGTCTGAGTAGAAGTTCGTCTCTGGCTACCACTTGAACTGCTGTCCAAAACTACTATGATTTTCCAAACCACTGGAATATATAATGTCCAATAGTGCTGACTATTTCTCCTAAATATGCATAGTGATCTACTGGAGTGATAAAAATTGATGAAATTGAGGGATCACAATATCAGTCCATAATCCGGTTCTGAAGTCTGATATTGCAGGAAAAACCACATTCTTTCAGCTTTTATAGCATTTGATCCCCTCCCATACTCCTGATTGAAATAAACTCCTTAAAACTTTGATCATTTGCGTATTTAGGAACACATATAATTTCCCTTCTAATTTGCAAACTTTGCGACTTTTGCTTCTTGGTCTGCAATTTTAATACTAGCAGTGTAAAATACTTAAGTTCAATGAAATCACATAAGCAGATACATTGGCCACTGAATGTCTTTGGTATGCGCTGGCTTGGATAAAAGCAACAAAAATTTAAATAAAATATATTTTTAAACATTTCATGGTGACTATTTCTAGCATATACATCATATAAAATACGATCCACTTGCTCAGGATTTCTTTTCAAAAAAATTTATTTCACATTTTTAACTATTCCTGTGCTTTTGAAGATTTATGACGTAATTTTTAACTCAATGCATCTTGGATGTTTAATGGCATTAAAGGTGTTTTTAAAACTTCTTTAACAGTTACATACAGAAGTTGAGCTTCGTCCCATTCGGATAACTCCTTCTTGGTGCGTCGTTTTTTTTTATCTAAGTGTGTAGAAGAATACCATTAAAATTTTTTTAATTAATGATATTTCACTATATTTGACTAATAATATTTAATAACGAAATTAAATTGATTACAAAGGAATAAACTTATTTCATGTTTACATATTCTGGCTTCTGAATTCTGTAAAAGCAGAAAACAAGTATCTTCATTCATGCAAAAGTGTATTTATTATACCTTTGTTACGAGCAATCCACTCTCTAGTGGATATTAAAGAACATAGAATTAGTGTTAGTTTACGAATATTTTATTCAAAATTCAAGTCCCTCAAATTCAAAAGCGGGCTCTTTCATCTAGAGAAACAGATTTAATTCTCCCATGTTACGCAAGACAAAAACAAAAATATACTTTTACAGAAAAGAGTTTTCCACACTTTTTTGTTAAAATAAAATCTGCTTTGCTTTGTCGAATACTCTGCTCTCCGATGACAGAAACACAAAAATAATCTTTTTACTGTTTTAAAAATTAAGTAATCAAACATCAAATAAATATTTCACTCCAATATTATTAAAAGTTTTTTTTTTCCAATGTCGGGCACTTGCCTATAATGGCATTGGTCACTACCAGGGCCGGGGATGGTGGCCATTTTATTGGGGAGGCACCTAATAGGCGACCACCGCTACCTTCTATGAAGGGATAGACAATTGTACATTCATGCCTTTCCCGGGATTCGAACTCGTGCCTTACGTTATGGCAATCAAGCTCCCCTAACCACTATACCGTCTGGGCGGCCTTTTTATTAAAATTATTAAAAAGTAATATACGTAATGATAATATTCGTACGCTCTTTTTCTGCAAATATGGATAAATTGCAAATATTTGGAGGGAAATTTAGTAATTTCAAACATGACACCTGCACCTTGCTACGTGTTAAAAAGCAGTTATGTGAAATTAGCACGTTAAATTTCTTTTTGGCTTAGTAGCATGTCATCAAATTTACGAACGTTTATAAAATATGAGGGCTGAATGAAAAGCAGAATTTGCAAAAGCGCTGTTACCTTTTACTTTAACTTGTCCTGAACTAAACGCAACCTTATCTTACATAAGAATTAATTCGATGTCTATGTATTTTAATATGTCTGTGGACTGAGTCATAAGACTAATATTATGTTGTATTTGCCTACATTTCTTCAGAAATTACGAATAATTCTGCAAAGTAATAACTGCAGACTTTTTTCTTAAATAAAAGGTAAAAATATATCTAGAGTATTTTCTGTTCCATTTTATCCCAAGTTTATTAAGTTAGAGAATTTTGCGATAATTATTGCAATATTATGAATGGGAGAGCTCTGTAAAAATAAAAATTTTGATATGAATTCACTAGAACAAAATTTAAAATTTGTGAACTTTATTGAGTTAAAACAAAATATACACTAATTATTTAAAATAAAGATTTTCAGTGTTGACCAAGGACGATTTTATTCACATGCCCACCAGGATAGAGTGGTGAAAGATAGTTTGGCTCTGTTTCTAATCTCGGTGATCGCGCTGGTGACGTGGGTTTTCGAATGTTCTCTTTGTCTAATATGAATACGATTCACTTTATGAATAAAGTCTACTTAAGCAATCAGTTATAAAGTAGATCACACTTCAGTGCTTTATTATAGCAAATAATCTTACTTAATCATGCATACTAATGATCACGATTTTTGAGAAGAGAATATTAGGGTGTAGCATCGTGCATACTAATGATAACGATTTTTGAGAAGAGAATTAGGGTGTAGCACCAAAATAAAAAATGCTTGTTTTGATGATTAATGCTTCCAACTTGAACAAGAGACAATCTTTATTGAATTTGCTGCTTTTCTGTAACAAATAATCTCACTTAATCCTGTATGCGATTTTTCAAGAGAATTGTTGTGTAACACCGAAATAAAAGATGCTTCTTTTGATGATTAAGGCTTCCATCTTGGACAAAAGACAATTTTTATTGCATTTGCGGCGGGACCATTGACGACATTTGTCTTGCATATAAAAGATCAGAAAATTTCATTTTAATTTTCAAAAAGCATATTCCTTTATGAATTAAAAGCTTTGGCTTGTGAAGATTATATAAATAGTCAAAATTTAGTTTGCAGAACCCTCATCTCCGCAGTATTGAATCGGTTTCTATAATATACTCTAGTTTATTTTAGGAAATTTTCAAGTGCGTTTTTAGGACCAATTTATAAAATTTTATGGTGAGTATTTTAGAATACTCTAAACATTTCGATTGGAATTTTCTTGTCCAAAAGGATTCAACCTTTCTACTTTATTACCTTAATTTAAAATTATAGAAATATCTCATATTTAACTGGATTAGCATCAAAACGCACAAATCAATTTAGTGAATCAATTACTCTCTCAATTCTGATTCTGATAACTGAAACATGTTAGACAATACTAGACAATGTTTTGAGTATTATGTTTAACACAATGTCTCATTTGTCATTTTTAATAATATGCAATTAGCTATCAGCAGCCTGGATTCATAAACGCTTTTAGAAGAGCAGCTTTTATTCTTAGACAGTTTTATACCACGAAATGTGGTGTTAATCTGAAATACATAAAATAAATTTCCTTCTAAAAATCCGATATTTTGAATATTATGACGCTATACAACATTGTAAATGAACATATTTTTAGAACTCAGTTGATCACAAAACTGAAATTATTTATTTTCAGGAACTATAATTTTAAGTCTAGGATCAATATTAAAAGAATACAACATTTTGCGTATATATATGTATATATATGAAATAATAAAAAAAAGTCTGAAGTAATGACCAGGAGGAATTTTAACGTCGTAGAAGTGTTGATCTATAACGAATAGGAAATTGGAGGCGAAGGCAGATTAAATCTTCATTTTTTATTTCCGCTTGTTGTGGCCACAATCAACTTGGCACATGAAATGTGCCTATTCCAAAATAACTCACATTTTAGATTAATTTTCAGTAAGAAAGAAGAAAGCAGCAGACAGCAGTCCAACTAGACCGAAGCGTAAAGAGCAAGTGCGTTACGTTCAGGGTGAAATCCCAATTCAGACTGAGTTAGTTTTGGTTTACAATGCATTTTGATTGGATAGTTAATACTTCTGTAAAATTATTATTGGTTACTTGACTTTTAGTTCCATTTACATCATCAGAATTATGTAAGTGCCATATGGCATGGATCAATCTAGAAATGACGCAGTGCGTAGAGAGGTTATTATTTTTAGAATTGAGAAGAGAAATTTACGTTGTTAATTTAATCTTAGACATATTCTTTATTTTTCTTACATATTCCCCCCCGTCAAAGAAAGAAAGGCGTAGCGACAAAGAAGCCTTTATAAAGGAAAAGCGTTAAAGCAAATGAAGAGAAATAATTTGAAAAAATACCAATTTTGAAATTTTGACCAAAAAATACAAATCCTGAAATTTTGACCAAACTAATTACTTATATAATTGCAAAATATTAACTTATATAATTGTTTAAATAATATTTTAGAGTCCTTTAAAAATTCAGTCCAAACGTTTTTGTAATTTGCAGTCCATATAATTAAATTTCTTCAGAGAAGTCTTTGTAAAGCTTTGAACACAATATATCACAGTTGAAAAACCTTTGCACACATATTACTGATTTTGAATAATCAAAATAAATTTCAAAATTTTCAGAACACATCTAATTTTCATTCTTATAACTTATATTTTAACATCATAAATTTGATAATAGTATTGCTAAAATTATGGTTTTACCAATATTGTCTTTCATTTGCAATTTCTGAATTTAACAAACTGAAAGGCCTCGCAATACTTCTAAACAAACATATCCATCATTAGGGCTAGCCTCTTGAGCTAACCAGTGTGTTTTGCACTGGTGGCTCAGGGTGCCTAGGCAGTTACTTGAAAAAGCCTCCGTTCCTTACATAAGGTAACTGGCCTTTGAGAACTGCACTACTACATTCCATAATAAAAAAAAGTATAATAATAATATACAAAAAATTGCACTCAATCATGAAATGAGAGCCTTCAACATTATCTTATATGAAGAGGGTAAGAGGAACAACTGTACAGAGGTAATAATAGGGCTCTGTTTCGGAACCAGTACTCCCTCAACATACTTTACAGCAACCCATAAATTTTTAACATGCATTAACCATAATTTCATATTACTTATCTGTACTAATTTCACTTATTTTTGTATCCACTTCATTTTTAGAATAATTATAAAATTCTTATTCAAAATTTTCAACACAAATTTCAAAATATATTAATGTTAACAACCTTCCAGAAAAATAATTAAATCTTCTTCACTAACCTCACTCAAGTATTAGAGTTCGAATTTTTAATATCATTTTCATAAAACAATACTATACTTTTAAGAAGCAGCAATATGTATTCGGGTTTTCAATATAATAATAATGATTAGTAATTTCAATATGATATTTTTAGTTGCACTAAATAAAGCCTTTAGAAAAAATCCAGACCACAGACTTAGAAACGAGACGATGAACAAATCGTGCAAGAAAAATCATTCTCAATTCACTAAAATGTGTTTCACATTTGGAAAAACACCATATTTGAAGATTGAGACACTCGGAAGATATTTTTCAAGCAAACACTAAAATTACGAGAAAAGCACAACGTAGCATTAAAAGAATAGAGATGTCGTCACACTACGGCCTTGAAACAGAATAGAAAAGGAAACGCTGATACGATGAACTTTCAACACACGGCATTAAATAAAATTCCTAATTTTTATTTCGCAGTCCCGTCACTGGAAATTGTTGAGAGTTCATCGGAGTAAACTTTTGCCCAACACATCACTTGAATATCGCCTGCACACATCCATTGGGGTTAGCAGCGGAGATCGATCCTCGTCGACTCATTGAAATAATAATAATTTTAAAAAAAGTCTGAAGTAATGACCAGCAGGACTTTTAACGTCGTAGAAGTGTTGATCTATAACGAATAGGAAATTGGAGGCGAAGGCAGATTAAATCTTCATTTTTTATTTCCGCTTGTTGTGGCCACAATCAGCTTGGCACATGAAATGTGCCTATTCCAAAATAGCTCACATTTTAGATTAATTTTCAGTAAGAAAGAAGAAAGTAGCAGACAGCAGTCCAACTAGACCGAAGCGTAAAGAGCAAGTGCGTTACGTTCAGGGTGAAATCCCAATTCAGACTGAGTTAGTTTTGGTTTACAATGCATTTTGATTGGATAGTTAATACTTCTGTAAAATTATTATTGGTTACTTGACTTTTAGTTCCATTTACATCATCAGAATTATGTAAGTGCCATATGACATGGATTAATCTAGAAATGACGCAGTGCGTAGAGAGGTTATTATTTTTATAATTGAGAAGGGAAATTTACGTTGTTAATTTAATCTTAGACATATTCTTTATTTTTCTTACAATTTACGTTGTTAATTTAATCTTAGACATATTCTTTATTTTTCTTATATATATATATACTATATATATACAGAGAGAGAGAGAGGGAGATGTTCACTTCTTTCACATATCCTATTTTGTATTTTCAATTTCTTTTAAACCACATATGTTTTTGACTGAAAAGCTTAGTCACCCGGATGATTAGGGAAACCTACTGCAGTAGCGGAAGGGCTCGATTCGAATCCCGGAGGAGGCATGCATGTTTGTAAATGTATAGTACCTTTGTGGCATGGGGGCACTCTAAATATATGGCGAGCAGATATTGTTCTTGCGTGGTTTGGTGGTAGGGGAGAGGGGTGGGAGACCTTCGGCAACCCTCCTTCCTTTCCAGGGTGCTCTCCTTGAAAATTGGGGTGCAAGTAGAAGTCCAACCTCCCTGAGATGGGGAACAATTTTTGTATGAATTACATGCTAAGACAACAAAAACAACTGAAAAGCTTATTTTTTTTAAGTTTATTGATAAATAAAGATGTGTATATAACTCTTTTTTCGCTATATTAGAATTGTTTTCATTGCATATCATTATTCATGTCAAAAATTACTGAACCTGTCAATGGTTTTCTAATGTGGACTTAATTCTGATCCTATTAAATTCGTTATAACAAGGGAAAACTTTGTTTACACCTTTTAAATCCGATAGGATTATTTTCTAGTTCTTTCTGTTTGAAAGCAAAAGGGGTAAATAACGAAACTGATAGTTATTTTTCATTATTTAAACAATATAGCCCATAAACTTCTACGGTTACTTATATTCATGTCATTTATAATCTGTTAATATGGTAGCATTCCTTTTTCTTCTAAGTTAAAGACTTTCATACAGTTTCATCCCTATGACAAATTTTCTTGTCTTATTTGACACTGAATTGAAATTGAAGAACTTGGCACTAGACCCAGAAATGATTGATTAGCAAACAAATTAAAAGCTATTATTGAATTCAGCGTAGGAGTTTTCCGAAGTTGTTGTTTCACAAATGGTAAAAACTGCTGACTGCGGCTATGGACTGAATCTTTGTAAACTTTTCGAAGAAACATTTTTGTCGAACATATCCAATCGATGATCCAATTCGGCGAATAGCTAGCTATGCCAACTCTACGAAAGCAATAAATTAATCTATAGTTTGAAAATGTGTTTTGGCATCGTCTGCCTCAGATTTTGGAGATGGTGATTCCAAGAATTGATTCCAAACGCAAAATTAGTTTCTGAAGAGACACCTTTTTTCTTTCCTTCGTCTTTTTCTACGCGTAAAAACTTTCGTTGTCCGAAGAAAAAGATGTTTTGTTGGTGGTGCAGTTTTTTGGTTTTGGTAACTCGCCAGAAGATACGAAAGATTGAGAGCTCTAGAGACAGAGATGAAGAGAATATTTTTTTAAATGTTATTCTCACACGGACACTAAATAAAAGCATCCTTTAACACTTATTTTTCCCCTACGTGAGCATTAATTAAGAAACAGCTTTTACAAAAAATTTCGCCGTTTTTTGAGGTAATTAAGTGGATTAAATAATGGCATTAAGAGTTATGTTGTTAAATTTTAAGAATATATGCCACAGACATCTTATTTGTATAATTACAATTTTATGACAATATTTTCATTTCTAACATTTCTTTTTCAGACTTCATTCTAAACAGATTTTAAATTATCAGTATCTATGATAAAAATAAAATAAATTAATTAATTGCTAGCAAAATTATAAAAGTGTATTCCCAAATATTATTAGATAGCAATTAAACCAATGATATTTTTACCTGAATGCCTGTGATCTTAATAATTTTGATCTTAGTAAAAAAGCTCTTAAAAAGATCTTAGTTTTGGTCGAAACAGTGAACTTCGTCTTTCGATATTGCAGTAGTGTCATATTTAAAGTAGTAAGTAGTTCATAAAAGTGTCATATTTATTTTACTTATTGTTTTAATTGGTGCCTTTTGAGTTCACTTTTCTCCTGTACATATTTTCGATCTTCATTTGGCTTATAACCAAAAATTATACTTCCAGTGGGTAATTCACCCTATACTACATTCATATAAGTTGAGATTCTTGTTCAATTCTCTTTAATTTCGCTTTTATAGAGTATATCATTTAGCTAACGTCAAGTTATACGGAAGTACATTTTTCGCTACTTAGTGACCAAAATCTATCCACGAGTTAGTAATGACTGAGTTCGCATTTCGATGAGTTTCTGTTTTGCACATTACAATGTTCACTTATATGTCCAGTAAAGTCGAAACGGTTCTGCAGCAAGGACAATAAATCCTCCTACGGCAACCACGTAACTTTACGTAAACCAATACTTATAAAAGCATAAATATCGTTATTAAACATACCTCTGTAATGAGACTTTCCCCTTTGAAGAACGAAAGTATCTGGAAGAGTGAGAGGTTGCCTTAGAGAGGGTTCATTGCAGACATTACTTTCAATCCATCATTATTTTTAAGTTTTAATTAAAATGCAATATATCTTCTTAAACCAGTTAAATTAGGAAAAATAAAGATTTGCCTTTCGTTTTGGGAAAGGAGTCAAAATATTCGTTCCGTTCTCTTTACGTTATTCGTGTGTTTTCTTTATTTTTACGCTCTTTTTTTTTATAGACTATCAATTTCAAGATGGAACAGAACCTGTGTACTTCACTTATAAATTATGTTTTTAAACTATTTACACAGAGTTTTATACATGCTCCAAGTTAATGCATTAAAAACAATACTTCTTGGAAATTTTTAATAAGTAGTAGTATTTTCTAATTTTTTTATATAGTAGTTTGGAAAGTATGAATCAAGAAAAAGAAATGAGAAGCGGTAAGCTTTTATAATACTCATGATACAGGGAAAATTATATATAACAGCATTTAATAATAACTAAGCAAATAACAAAAAATAATTCATAATATTTATGAAATTCCCGTAAAAATTAAATAATTTTACAGATAAACGCATAAAATTAGGTCATCGGTACAGTGTATTCAAAATCATGTTATTTCAGATGTATTAGACCTAGTAATATACTTCTGTGCACGTATCAACTTTTTGGTTTAGAAGTCAAAAAGTTTGCATACAAAAGGACTTGCTTGAAACGTGTTCGTGTGTTTCGATTTACATTGTCATCATTATTTCCGATTTAGAGCAGTACGAAAGTGTCAAATTTAAATATGCAATTTATGCCGTACCATAATACTCTACAAAGAAACCTACTCTGTATTTACCACGAAATCATTCTCTTTTGGTACGTCTTTTTAATTATGATCAATGATAAGGTCCTACAATTGAAAAGAAGGCGATAAAATTTTTATTTCCGTTTCCGCTTCGACATAACTGGGAAGATCAAATTTTTTTTCGGTTAAAATGATGAAACGCGAGCAAAAATAAATCTACTATATGATTTGCGTATTGATTTGTCCAGCCACAAGACAACATCGGAACTGTGAACATTGAGAAATACAGCAACTACATGTTTTCCATTAAAAATCATAATGATGATGGTGGCTACGGGGTGGAGACGGTAATGATGATATTTATGATGATAATGCAAAATTTAAATCACTGATTCCGAAGATCTCGAAGTGGAATGAGAGCGCATGCTGATTCCAAAAAACAGGATATCACTGACTTTTAAACATATGAACATATATATTTTCCAAAGAAATTTGAATATTATATCACTTGGCTAGTCGGGTTTCAGTATTTTTGCTAAGAAGTATCATTATTAAATAATGTTTTATATACAGGGTAACTTAATTTTATAATAACACTTCAAAAATTTGTATTTCAGGGAAATTTGTGAGTTGCAATAACACAGGTTAGCCCAGAAACGTTTGTTCGGGCTAACGGGTTCTTTTAGAAATTTTATCGTAGAAATTTCATAATTACAGCTACATTTATAAACACCAAATCGTAATTCATCCAAAAATAGAACAAGATGCTACAAATTAAGTAGTTAATGCGGCAGCCATCATCTTTCACCACAGACTGAAAAAGAACTAAGAAATATGGACCACACAAACAGAATTTACAAATTTTTTAATGCTGTATAGTCATATCTGCATGCCTGCGACTTATATTAGTCCATAATAAAAAATAAAAGATTACAGGATTTCATTTTTTGAAAGCGAATTTTATCTCAAAACTTGCTTGCAGCAGAAGCAAGAAGGACTAAGGATCCATCTTGCCTGAATATCACACCCAAAGATCATTTTTCGTTTAGATTAGGGAAAATTCTAAACGTATTTCTTATATGATGTTGACCTTATCAGTTATACTTTGGAAGCAGGATCATACTCTCAGGATTCCTAGGTACATCGTTTTCTTTTGGATATGAAAATAATTGTATTATTTACAAAAAAATGTTATTTTTTAAATCAAGAACTTTATACATTTTCTGTTAATTGCGTAACTATATATTATAAATTCCTCCAAATACAAATTTTGTAAGTGTTTACTAAGTTTTGGACTGCGTATATTGAGGAGAAAAATTTATTACGATTTCTGACAGAAATTTATGTTTTTATTATAATTTAATATTCTTACTCAGAATCGTAATCTTTTGGAAGTTAAGAATGTGAGAAAGATATTGTTTTCTCTCTTATATGGACCCTTATTTTGTTCTTTTCCAATATTAATCTAAAGCTATTTCTAATCATATCTATTACTAATGCCTCGTAGTTTCAAGTAGTATAACTTTGAGAGCTCAGTGGAAAACATTTCATGATATTTTTTCAATTTTATCTTATAAAGTAAGTGATTTTTAGTGTCTTAAAATATTATTAATATAGCACAAATAAGAAAATTAGCAAATATTTCTGCTCTAAATATGCAGTTTCTGAGATAAAAAGAAAAAGATTTTAAAGTAAAAATATTATGTAGACAAAAGGAATGAGTACAATGTCATAAATAAAGCAGGGTCCCACCGTTCTTGTTCTTAAAGAATGCATGCAATAAAAACACACATCGTTATCAAGCTGCATTAATTAGAATTCTGAATTTAGATGATACTACCAGTGTATGAAGTTTTCATCATGTTGGTCATTTATCAGTATGAGAAAATGACAATGCTTTTAAGCAGAGATATTACACTAATAATTTTCAACTAAAACATGCACATGAACATTATTCTCGGAAATTGTAGCTAATTTAGCTATAATGAATGTACAAAATGTTCAATATTTATATTTTTGTATAATTTATACAAGAAGATGAATATCAAACATTTACTTTCTATCTGAGATAGTATAAAATTGCTTGCTGAAGGTACTAATTTAAATTTGTCTTTTAAACAAATTTCCCGTAATTTAAAAGAAAACATTTTATCTGAAACAGGTAGTACCTTATTCGACTAAAATGAAACAAAAAATTTCGGACTAAAAAATTCTTGTTTTAAATGCTTTTTCTCTCCCTCCTAAATAAGGCAACAGAATATTTTACAAATAACTAAATGATATTATGTATCTTTATTATTATTATTATTTCATAAGCTTTAAGAAATATACAGGAATGAGCAAAGAAAACGATTAAAAATAATTTTTGTTAAAATACATTTTTCTGCAAGCGAAATAAGTCCAATGAGATTTGAAGAAGTCCAAATGTCAAAAGGGACATTTATATACCAGTTTCAAGAATTTAGAATGATTGATTTATACAGGCATTATGCTTTCAGATAATAAAGTAAGGATAACCAACTATGCTTTCACCAAGGCTCGAACCACAGATTTTTCAATAGCTAATTGGTCGTGCTATCACTTAAACAACTACAGCACAGATGAGGGGAAACAATAATTACTTAGATTCTTCCCAACGAAACTCAGTTGATTAAATTCAGGTGCTAACGAATTATTGCCCGCCATATTTTCTTTCGGACGTCGTTACATAGTGAAGAATTTTTTCGGAATAGGAAACGCGAAAAACCAGCTATGTCTACTACGGGAATCTAGTCACGAATGTTCCATAAGCTAGCTTGAAGTGCTGCCACTTATCTCACAAAACCACGTATGGCAAATAAGATAATTCTTTATGGATTTAAAAAAATTCTGAAGATCACCCAGTTTATTACTGAAATAAAAATAATGTTTCTTAATTGTAATGAAGGTAGATTAATGTCAAGGAGAAAATAGTGCATATTTTGCATTTATTGTCATAGATGGTATGGAACGAGGTGTGAAAACGTACAAATTTAAGCAGTTAGAATTTAATTTTGAAGTTAAAAGCCGTAAGCATTTGTCCCTATATATCCAGCAAATAATGCATCAGTTAATGTATTGGCCATACACGGTTTAAATAAGTATTAATAGTGAATAATTTATTTTTTCAGTTTTAATTATGTTGCTAAAACGATATTAACAACAAGGAATTTTTTTATTAAATTACAATGGAATATAGGGCGAATAAATAGATAAAACACTGGGCATGCTTTTGTTTTTTGAAATAATCAATTGTTAGTCAGAAAACCAAAAGTAAAATAGAGAAAGCAGAGGAAATATGTTTACGAAGAATACTTAACAGTAGTTGCCGATTAACAAGAGAACTTTTACCCCTTCAAAACGCCTTTCTGAAAATTATCCTCGTATCTTATTGGCACAGTTTCACATTTTAAAAGCTAATTAAAATATTTATCTCTTACCTTTCTTTTTTTAAATGAAAACACATTTTTACTTTAAAGTATTACATAAAGGCATTTAAATAAGTTTTTTTTTCTGAAGACGGCTTCAAAATCTACATTTGCTTTTATTCTTTCGTATGAAGTGAAAGAAAATACATGTTTCGTGTTTCGTAGTGATCTTAGTATAAAATGATAATACGTACAAAATGGCTGTGCATTTCTGAATATGTTTATAAAAGAAAAAATAGAGTCTTGGTTATAAGACAACATCTCATACTATATTGAGCAGGTATAAAGTTTTCGAACAGGAAAAATACTTATAGTACGGATACCTTAACTTGAGGTAATACTAAGTAAGTAGATTAATTTTTAAGGTAAATTTTAAGAGTTTTAAATTACCTTTAATATATATTTTAAACTCAGCTAACTTCCTGTAAGATGATTACTTTCGATTCTAGATGATTTCGGTTTCTTATGGAGGTGATCGTTATAGACCGGTGATTTTCAATATTCGCAGTTTTATTTATATTATCCGAAATACTGGTAGGGAAAAAATGAATAGGACATTTTTAGATGTGTCTACTAAGGGAGATTATTGGGACCAGAGAGTTCACTGTATCAATATATGCATCTTATAAGACGAGTACGGTTTTCAAGTGGGTATTTCTTATTGAAAAAGACACTAGTTTATATTTATTCAGTACGGCATATTATGCACAGTCTAATACAATACATTGAGAAAATTTAGAATATTTGCATTATATCAAGTTCCTATAGGCTAAATCGTTTAATATGCAAAAACTTTTTTTAACAAAAATGCATATTCAAAACCGATCTCCTTTTATTTGACTCCGTTTTGTATGATAAAAGTATTAAAAATTCAAATTCTTTTTGATTCTCTTGGATTTTAAGCTAAAACTTGTTGAAATGTTTTGCGAAAAGATACGGCATTACTTAATCCATTATTTTCTTTAAACTTTTGTTCATAAAAATTCCACTATTAAAATATTTTATAGCTCTCATTAATGAAAATTTAGTTTGCTTTCATAATATCTTTAAATTCTAAATTCCTCTGAAAAGTCTAAATGATTTTTATGTTTGATTTCATGCCATTTAATTTGAAAAATGTTTAGCGGCTATGTATTTTTCTTAATAAATGCAAGTTAGTGAAGCAAATATTTATAACCACAGGAAAATCTTTAGCATTGATTTAAAGAACATGATTGAGATAAAACTTAATTCGGATGTATTTTTAACTAAACTAAAACAAACAATTAAGTAAATGCAATAAAAACGTTTTTAGAGCAGTAGGTATACTTAACATATATTTATCATATGCTTTAAATATGTTTTAACAAAGAATTTGTCAGTGGAACGTTGTTGTTACAAGCGTACATTAAGAATGTTCAGTACTTTCAAAGCCGTAAGATTTTTATTTTAATCATGGAGATCTTTTGTATTTAGAAAGTAATTTTATTTTATTATATCTTATTCTGTTTAATTTTATTAATTCATTTTTTGTAAAAATGAATAAAATTTCTTAAAATAGTTTTAAACTAAAAATATAACAAAATGGAATATAATGCATGTATGCACTGCAAAGGTGCATGAAAGGGAGTTCTAATAATAACAGAGAAAAAGATAATTTGAAATAATTTAAATTTTGAAGCTTCTTTTTAAATCGAAATTTGTTTTCTGTAATCTAGTACTTCCATTATGCTTTATCTCAATAAATTAATCGAAGTTTTCATTTTAATTCTGGAAAGGACTGTGCACTTTACAACTCCGCTTACAATTAAAATTTCTTTAGTGCTGAAATTCCTTACTTTCTTTCATTAACTAATAGCGCATTTAAAATACATCTAATTGCATGACAGTTGTCTTAACCATTTCCAAAATTTGTATAAAATGCAGTTTTCGTACCATTTATAAGTTAATTACTCTGATTTTTAAAAATTAATTTAAGAAATTTCGGATTCATATATTCTCTTTGAGGAATATTTTTTTACTTATTTTCTTTTTAACTTAGACGATGGAAGAAGAATATCCTTACCGCTATTTGGTCACCAAAGGATTGACTTTCCTTTTTTCTGTTAGATGTTCTCTTTGAGGATGATCTTCCTCCCCCTCCTCGGTTGATGCCTGTGGTTGTAGTACCCCCGGCGACATTCATTCCTCAATCCTTCAGGTATCCCACAACTTGCGAACAACCCAAAACAAACTGTGACACACTGCCATGCAACGGGATTCTCTCAACCATTGTAAAGACGCGCCAACTTTTCGAATCGGGCCAATCGATGGTTTCCGTCGCCAATTCTTCGCGTGGCGCAGACAGTTTGTTTTTACTTTGCGCTTCAGAGAACTAAGATTTGTTTCTTCAGATATTTAAACTTGCGTATACATTTCTTATTTATTCATTCCTTTATTTTATTTTATTTATTTATTATTTTTTTTTAGTTCCAGTCTCTGTAGACCAGATTTTTCTTATTATAATCTTTGTTATTTTACATTTGGTTCCGCTACATAAAGATTAATTTGGTAAGTTCCATTTCTGTAAGTGACATTTCTGCCACGACGTTAAAATTTTACTAAAACATATATCGATGACGTTTTTATATCACGCTTGTTTGTAAAAATGTTAAAGTTTCAATAAAGGAAGCAAGAAGTAGCTCAAGAGACAAATGGGGGGGGGAGAAGAAGGAAATAAACTTACATTTTGTGGCAATTTTGCCCTTTTAATTCAAATTTATGGCTTTATTTTTTATTTTTTCTTATTTATTGATTTATTACTTCTATGAGAATATGACTGAAATTTTATGAAGTCCTTACTTTGATTCCCTAAATTCAGTACTTTCATTTCGAAAAAATAAATGTTTATAATTATTACGTATTTAATCATACTTGCTTAAGAACGCAATTAGTAATAAGAGGTCTAAAGTATTTCAAGTAATCACCTTGGAATCAGGCTTTAAATTTTAAATAATTTTCTCTAACTAATTTTTTTCAAAATGATTCAACAGGTTTTTGATTAGATTTCGATGCAAGTTTATCCACTATTCTTGTTGATGTGGTAGTTAGTGTTCGGCCTTTATGATTTACGTTCTACCTAAAGTTTTACATTAATTTTTTCCTCATATGTTTTGGCTCTGGCTCGTCACTTTACACTCTTGTTCCTACAGATTTATGTAAATTGTACTGAAAGCAGCGTAGGATTAAACTAAGAAGCAATCTTAATCTGCAGCTCAGTTGAATTCTCTCTATGGCACTGCCGCGCTTGCTAAAAGCAAGTCGCTTGCAGCGCTGATGAAGGCTAGACTACCAAGTTCTATAAGTGCTAGGAAGTTAGCAGATTTTCCACCCTACACAAATGTTTATGTCTCTGAAAAGGTTTTATTCTGTAATAACGTCATAGCAGTAATTTAGCAATCAGTGCTGTAGTTGATTGTTGACGAGAAGTCCCAAAATTTATTTTACTTTTATTTGTATTCTAAGAAGCAGTGACTAATAAAATTTTGTGTTAGATTTTATTTTGTACACCTATAGTTAAGCATTAACAGAAGCGGTAGCTCTCCAACCAATAGAGTTAACTCTTTAAGATCGTAAAGTCTTTTAAAATTTTCGAAGCCACGAAACCGAAGAAATCCGAAATGCTCCCACACAACTTTTGCCTTTAAATCGAAATTTGATTAATCCACAGACTTTTCTGAGTATATCATTATTGCAGAATAGGGCACTGAATAGTTGTAGAACCGAAAGGGCTTCCTGAAGGTAGATGGCTAGTAAAAAAGATTGCAAGTTTTTTGAATTTTGTATCTCAGGCTTTTAGCTCATAGTTTTTCCTATGCATGTGGACTGCGATTCTTCGCAATTCACATGCATACATCTGAAATTTTTCGTCTCCCACATGTATAAAGATGTTCTCAGAAAACGTTCTCCGAAAAAAATAATATAATTATAAATAAACATTTATTTTTATTAAAAATGAATTAGTAATTATAAATGAATTCGTAACTGGAGGTAGATACGTATAATTATTCAGTAAGGGAAAGAATACTTTAAACAATTCGCCACCCACCAAAAATTGTCTTCTGAACCATTCCTGGGACGCGACCTCCACTTTGAGAACCATTTCTGTAGATCCAATATGAGGTGAGTGTAAGTAGTGTTCATAATTTATGACCATGATAATGGTCTTTGATTTGTGAGCGGATCTACCAATGGTTATTATTCACAAGATCCAGACAAAGAATTAGCATTAATAAAAATAGAAGAAATTTAAAATATATATTTCTACCATTTATATATTCATTTTAATTAACGATGCCGAATAAATCAGAATATTCCAGTTCTGATTTTCTTGAATTTTCTTTTACTTCAAAGCGGCTTTTAAGCCCAGAATATTTCCCAATGAAGAAAATATACGTTATTTCGAACATACTCTCATTAATCGAACGTTCGTAAGAGTTCACATTGTAACATGGGTAGGTAAACGAAGCTGATTTTGAAATAGTGAAGTATTCAAAGTAGACTGCACTTCCTAATTGTTAGTTCCTATCTGTTTGAATAGGTTCTAAATAATAGGATTTAACGCATTTAGAAGGACAAATGCACTAAAAGTTTTAAATGCAATACTTGGCATAGGTTAGAGCTTTCGCAATTAATTTAAATTTAGAGTGCTTATTTTTGTAGTTTATTTTAGCAATCAAACCCAACAGATCTGATCTGAAGTTAACAGTAAACTAAACGTTCTTGTAAACTAACTCCAGTATAACTCCAGTAGTTCAGACTCCGGATAGTTGAAATTCTTTTTATAGAGATCGTCTATCCTCTTTTCTAATTAAGTAAATAATTCGCTGATTTAAACAATACGGAACGATAATTTAGAATAGAAAATAAATTTAAAGAATTTGGTAAAACAAATTAAAGGAGTTGTTTAAATTAAATAAATTAAAGAAGTTATTAAAATACTGATAATATTTTTAGACTTTAAAAAATTAAAATTATGAATTTATTACAAACCGTAAGTACGTAAATGTAATAATATGTAAGTCATTAATATAAGCATATGTATAATACTGTTAATTATTTTAATATATTGCTATACACCAATATATATAACGTATCAGCTTAATTTTAATTGAAAAGTAGAAAGAAATGCAATGGAAATAGTAGGAAAGTCAAGAAATGGAACAGGATAAGTTAATTGGGAAAGATCTTTACCTATTTGGTGTATAATAGGTCTGGATAGAAGTGGTCTTTTGTCAGTTTGTAATCAGCGGCAGAGAAAGTCTTTACATGTAGTCGGAATCCATTTATAAATAGACCGTCACTCATCAAGTAAATTTCTCTTTTTCAGGCTTAAGTATTTCTATTATAATTTAAAATAAAAACTAAAAGTTAAAAATTTTAAATATTGTTATTGCAATAAAATAATAGCAATTTTTCCAAAATTTCCCTTCGACTAAAGCAGCACTCCCAATACTCGACTTGTGTCTTTCAACCAATACAATTCTTAAATTTATTTCTTCACTTAGAACTTGCACATGATAGATACTGGTTCTTGTTGTTATTTGGGAACTTAGGGGCCAAATGTTTCTTTATTTACCCATTATTACTTTCTTTTTCAGTTATTTTAATTCCCTTTTTAAATTTTTGTCCTTTTTTTAATGTTGAATTTTCATATCCCATTTCTAAAATTATAGGACTACTATATAGGAACAATTAGTTGTTCAGCCAGTAACTTTAGTTTTTAACAATGCATATGTTGAAAACTACAGTTAATAGCTGAACAACTAATTGTTACCTGGCACCGTATTCTATTCTCCTATTTCGGGTTTCTTCATTTTCTATTTTCTTTCCTCAATTTGAATCGAAATTTAATTTTGTAATTTTAAGTTTACTTTTCTCCTTTAAATATTTTGCGATTTCCATCTTTGCAAAACTTAGGCAATTTTGCAGTTCCTGTAATTTTGTTTTCTCCAGTTGTTTTATTCTTGGTGACTCGTATATTCTACCCTTTCGATTTTCCAAATTACTAATGTTTAAAAGATTAAAAATTAAATTAAAAAAATTCTTCCTTTTCTAAAAAAAATTTAACATTTAGTCTAATGTGTATGTTATGTACCTTATTTTATTCCAGTAACGGTTAAGCAGATTATAAGTTGATTATTGATTTTAGGTAGTAACAGGTTCTTTCATTATACAATTTTTAAATTTGAATTTCTTTAAAAATTAAAAAAATACTTAATATTTTGTTTTAATGTACTCTTATTTAATTATTTTAAATTTAAAGAACATCTTTCACTCTTTTTTGCAATTAATTCATATATAATTCGGAAATGTGGCTCTGTTGATAATTCTTTCGTGTGCTGTTTGAACAAAGAACATATTAATATTATAGGAATTTTGCTTTATTTTCAATTAATTCACTTTTCAGTTTTGTTTTCCAAGTTATTGTTTTTAATTTATTCGTCCCTGTTAGATAATTTACTACATTTAGTTGATAATAATTCTATACATTTTATCTCCTCATAATTAATTAATTAATTTCACATCATTTTGCATGATATTAGTAGTATATATTAATTGAAAATTATACAGTTTCTGATTTGCATGTATATATATATAGACTCACATCCAAAAGTTAAGCACGAAGATGTAAAACTTAAAAACATCAACAAATACTGCTTTGATTGACACAGAATTCGGCAGGAAAGTAGCATATATATTTATGCATAAAACAAAATCAATAATTATATACAGAAATGAAAACAATATCAAATTTTTGTAAGTTATCAGATAATGACATACTGGAGACTTAAACAGAATTATGTATAAAGTAAAAATAAACAGCATAAAATGAAAAAAAGGACATTAATAGGGTATGTGGTCCCTCCCTCATCTGTATATAAAGTTTACACCTTGTGACCATGCTTTCAATTAGGTGGTCAACCACCGCAGAATTAAGCAATCGCCATTCTTCTTGTTGAGCAGTTTCCAGCTCAAAAAGAGTTGCCGGAGGTGGGAAACGTGAAGATAAGCACTGCTGAGAGCATCCCAAAGATTTTCAATGGGACTAAGGTCGAGCGAATATGCTGGCCACGCCATACGCGCAATCCCTTCACTCTCCAGGTAGTTATCGACGATGTCAGCTCTATCGGGACGTGCGTTATCGTCCATTAAAACAAAAGTAGAGCCAACTGCTGCAGCGTACAATCTCACAATCGGTTCTAGGACGTCATCTCGATACCAGACAGTCGTCAAAGAACCCCGTTTAAAGATGTGCAGGTCGATGCGGTATCCTAATAAAATCCCTGCCCACACCATAATGCTTCCGCCTCGGAATGCGTGGTGTTCGGTGATGTTTTACGAGTGATTGCGTGTTCGTTGTTCCCGCCATATCCTTATACGCTTGTCATCTGGCTCCAGAGCAAATCTTGACTCATCAGTAAACATGACATTGCCCCAGTCAGACACATTCCAATTGACATGTTCCCGGCACCACTGTAATCGTCCCCTCTTGATTGGACGGATAGTAAAACACAAACTCGAGGTACCCGGGCGTACAGTCCACTCATACGTAATCTTCGGCGTACAGTAACTGCAGATATCGCCTTAACAATGGACGTTGTAACCATAGATGCCACACGTGTGGTTTACCCGGGCGTACAGTCCACTCATATGTAATCTTCGGCGTATAGTAGCTGCAGATATCGCCTTACTAATGGGCGCTGTAACCATAGATGTCACACATGTGGAGGTCGTTCTGCGATTCCGCTTAGCTACAGTAACAATATATCGATCTTCCGCGGGGGTTGTAACCCTTGGGCGATCGGCTACTGGCCTTCGGACAGCTGTCTGTGTAGTTTGGAATTATTTCCATGAATGTGAAATTACAGAATGATGAAAGCCGAAGAAAAGAGCAACATCTGTGATCGACTGTCCTGCTTCGATGCGCCCCACAGCACGCCAGCGCTCACAATCTTCCATTTGTCTTCTATAAGTCATAGAAACACGTATTTCTTGAAAACAAATTGTATGAAAGTTTTAAACACCTTCTATCAGCACTTACAATCAACTTCTGTAACCCTTCATAAAGCTTTGTTCTTATAAGACTGCCTTTTTTGCATATTTCTTGACATGAAAGCGCGTTTGGCTTTTACTTAACATACTTGCATACTTCAGTCGACCTCTGCAGCGGATTGCATACTCTTCAATTCTGATTGGCTTCCGGAAATTAACACTTTCCTATCCGTGCTTAACTTTTAGAAGTGAGTATATATATATATATATATATATAAAGATTAGAAAAAGAAATAAATTTCTAAAAGCCATCGCCTAAAAGTAAATTTGATACTGTAGTTTCAGAGCGTAAAAATACTTTGAACAAATAATCAGTTACTAAAATGGTAAAAGTTATCGCAAAAACTAAATGTTGGTATTGAGAAAAAACTCGACATTTAAAAGAGCAAAATTAAAACACGTAAAAATTAAGAGCATATTTAAAGCACGAGCTAAAATTACAAAGAATAGCAGTAAATGGCAATTTAGCTTAGATCGAGGTTTATCAGGGACTTATCAAGGGAAAAGCGTGACAAATTCGAATCCAGCTAAGTACCATTACGCGTTTCGTCAAACGACAAAAACTGAAACTGAAACGCATTTACATTAAGAGAAAAATCAAAAGAATCAACTTATTACAGTTAGTATAAGAAGCTATAAAAATTGAGATATATATAAAGAAATATAATATATATAAAGAATATATATATAAATAAAAATATGTATAAAGAAATTATTATATCAAGTAATATTTTATTAAAATGTTTATTCTATCCTAAGAAAAATTAGTTAGGATATTAATTTAGACTATTGTAAATTGATAATGAAATCTAAAAGCTAGAAAAAATCTCTTCTAAAAGGAGAATTAAAGTTAGAAAAATTACGTTTATGTAAGAAACAAATTAAAAACTATTAATGACCTTCAGTTAAATACTTCAAATAGAATATTTCAAGGGGTTAGTATTCAAACATTAAAACCCCGATGATTAATGAGTACCTAACACGTTTTTCGTGCCACTTGAGATTCAAACCCCTGCTAACTAATTGTCCGTAATTGCAAATTTAAATTTCGAACTATCTCTTATTGACAAGAACTGAACAAACAATAGAGGATATCCATAATCAAGCTAAATTAAATGCAAAATGATTCATGTTATTTTGCAACTATGTCATTTAATATTAGTACTCCACAGGCATATATGCTTGAGATACAGCTTCAACTATGAGAAAAATTCTTCTGCAAAATTCAGCTCATGTTGTTAACCGAATCTGGCATTTTATATTATTTAACCACTTCTAATGAGATTAGAAGAAGATAAAAATATTCAAATTCAAATGTATATTAAGTTGTGGATGCCTTTTAAACCTGTGTTAAAACATAAATTTATTTCAAAGATTTTGCGACTTTCAAAGTTTATGCTGGGAAATGAGTTAATAAGTCCATTGAATTCAGATCTTTGTCGCTTTTAACCTTAATATTATTTTATGACTTCTGAATACGTCTGAAGTTTTAAGCCTTCGAGCTGAAAGTGTTATTAATACCCTCAGAATGACAGCTCTCTAACTTTTTCTAAAAATGCTGGCCGCTTATTAATTACACTGCCACTTAATCAGTTTTAAAAGATGAATAACTTTACATAAATTGAGATATTTATTTTGAAAAGAAGTAAAATACTCAGAGATTAAAGTATGCTAAATAATAAGATCGCAATAGTTTGCATTTATGCTAAGTATATTTAACCAACTATACAAGTCAATAATCTGTCTTTAGAAAAAATCAAAACTTTAAGTATAATGCAAATGATAGGTTTAAATTGAAATAACCGAAACTTTGTTTCACTTCGTTTTTAAATTAAATTGCATAAACTTAGCAAATACATGTCAGAAAGTGGTTAGGAAATGTAGTCTAAAGCTCTATAAAATATTTCGTTGATTGTGGAAGTGATTCTTTAGTAAAAGCACAACAGGACTTAATATCCGCAGTTGAAAAATATTAACTCTTTTTTCCTTCATGTCATATTTTTTAAAATTTTATTCTGAGTAAAACCTTAACAGATTTATTTTTTAAAGCTATGCACTAAGTTTTCATAAGTAGTACATTTCTATACTATTAGGGTATTCACTAAGTAAGAAGGACTGAAGAAAATCAGAGCATCTGATATTACCAAATATTACTTTACCAATGTATGCTGCACAATCGAAATATAATTTTCAAATTAAAATCATGGTCATAAATTAAAAACTTAAGCATCCTGGAAGAAAATTTTCTAAATAGGTTTCCCTTATTAAATTAAGTCTCATTATTTATTATTTATTGTTTTGAATTTATAGCAATTTAAAGCTGTGTATACATCATGCTTCATAGAATATTAGCGATATTATTTTAAACCTCGAAAAGATAAATGTAACAGTAGTAACACAAAGACCTATTTGTTAATCAGAGTTTGGCGTGCCATTTGTATTTTTCAGTCGAGAGGATAGAACAACTGTTTTAAATAACATTAAAATATTAGCATTTTCATCGGAATAACTCCATATGCGCAATTCATCAAGATCTTATAAACAAATATTTCGTAACCCTTTTAGTCATGTTGTACAACGCATTTAAGAAATGTAGGCCAAAAAGATGAAAGCATCTACTCGTTCATCAAGATTTTTATCCTATTGAAATAACAAAATTTCACATGTGATTGATATATTTTTAAACATGAGTCTGTTTGCTACATGTGTATATAAAAGAAGGCAGCCTAAGTAGACAAGCTATTCTAGATTCGTAATAATGCTGTAGACAAAACTTTTCGCTTTTATTATTTTGGGTTTTGTTAGCTGGGTCTCATATTAAGAAATGATTGCGCATGTCTATCTGTGAGACAAGCATTTATTTTTTATAAATAATTTTTAAACATTATTTGCTTAAATTTGCTCGAGTATGATGATTTTCATAAATTACGCAAAATAATATTAAAACGTAATTTTTAAAGATTTACCTCGTTTTATATTTAGTATATGTTTATTAATTTATTATAAGACTATCCATAAAGATAATACAAAATATAATCATTTAAAGTTGTCACTTTTAATTCTTTATAAAATGTTACAAGATCTCAAAGTTCGTTATCATTTAACACGGTAAAGAAAATTCTTCTGTGTAAACAAATAAAAATATATAAGAATTAATCAAGTGCATTAGCTCTATTATGCGATTTTGACATTTCATATTATTAATAATTAATCCCTACATATTCAGGAGAATTAGCAGTGATTGAACCGCGAGAACGAAATAATAACAAAATCTAACCGTAGAACCTCGAAGAAATGAATCTGTGCTGCCTCGATGAGAACAATGATGTAAAATAGTAAACCATTATTTACTAATACACTGCTGATAATTACAATTGTTACACCATGAAGTTGGCATACAGCGAGTGCCAGATTTACATGAAACGTATTACATGCTGGGATATGCAAATTAGTCGTCCAGCGCATAAATCAGGTATGAGTGATGCTATCTACATTGTATAAAAATGGAAAGATTGCAAAGTGCGTTTCTCATTTGTAAATCGTATTTGAATCTTCCATTTTTTATAAATGTCATGTTACGCCTCGTGTAAGAAGGAGAAACTCCTGCCAGTACATGTCGAAATTCAACCGCGGCAGAATCGTGGCTTATCGGGACTACAGTTTATCGTTTCGCGACATTGCTGCCCATGTTAGTTGAGATCCCAGTAAGTCCAGGGAGGTCATACTAAACGCCATGCAGAATCTCAGCTAACGCCCGAGAGCCCTGAAAAACTGTCTTCCGGTCTTGCGGGATCGTACTGCTACATCAGATACCCTGCGTCAGGAACCTGGATCGAGTGCAGGACGACAAGTATCCACACGAAAAGTGTGATGACACCTGCAGCCCCACGAATTGTCAGCACGGCAACTATTGCTGCTGTTTGCTCTAATGCAGCAGCAGAGACATGTGTGCCTACAGTAGCGCGACAAACGACGGTACTAATCGCAGGAGTAAAATCAGAGGAGTAAGAGTAGACACAGGGGTGGCATCTTTTCAGACGAATCCCCGTTCTGTGTACAGCATGATGATGGATGTATGCATGTGTGAAGACACCGAGGAGTACAAACGTTACCAATTTGCATTCATCATCGTTATATGGGTCTAGCACCTGGTTGGAGTGCTGGCATGGAATTTCACTGGATACACACTCCGATCACTTCTTGCTCACATAGCCGGTAATGTGGACAACCAGTATTACATTTCCGAGTTTTCAAGGTCTGTGGTTGTGCCCTACTCTGAGGCATGAGGGACTCCATCTTTCAATAAGATAATGCACGTCCGCATGTTGCCTATGCTGTCCTCCTGAATGGATTGCAGAGAGATTGTGCGGGGAGTGTGCCGCTACCACTTTCTGCCAGCCGCTAGGATTTATGAACTCTGACAAAGAGCTGAAGCTGCATGAAAGTAGCCCTATCTATCATCCAAGCTCAATGTTCATTCGGATTACAGCCGTTATTCCTCTTGAGTGACAGCCCTGTGCACTGAATTCTACAAGGAGAGTAACCCAAATCGCCAGGAAATCTGCTTTTTTTTGCTATTTTACTTTCCTTCTTGGCGTAACAATTTTGATTCTGGTGGTGTAAAATCTTCTACGTATTGCTTGTTTTTAAGATGTGTTCAGAGGGTCTGGATCGTGTACTTTTATTACATGTAGTATTCTAGAAATCTAAAGTAAATTTGGGTAAAGGCAATGAATAGAAAATGCTAACCTTTCGAGAGTATAAAAACCGTAACTTCCATTTTGAAGGCAATTTTCAGAACTTTTCAGCTGTAATGAAGTCATGTAATACTTCAGGTTAAAAGTTTTATAGAAACGCAACAGTTAGCTCTTCATCGATTATCTATAATCTAAATAATGCAGTTCAATACAAGTTTCATAAAAACATAGTGGCGTAGTTAGTGTTAACGCCTTTTCAATAACAAGATAAAGAACCAATGAGTATTACGTAAATATACTATTAATGACTTGTTATTTGTAGTCTTCATGTGACCCACTATGGAACTGATTGTTTAGGAGCATATTGATATCATCTTCATGAACATGGATCATATAATAATCACTGCCTTTGTAAGCTACAGCTCAGAAACAGTTCTTAACATGCACTGGAAATAAAAGTAAGAAGTTCATCTGAGTAAAACAAATATTTTATAGAATTGCAGTTTAATTGAAGCTTATTCCAATATTCTCAAAACATTGTTGCTGCAGTAGTGAAAGTTGTAGAAGTGTAATTCTTGACGTGGAAATTGTAATGCTTGATTGAAAGAAGAGAAGGGAAATTCGTTTCAGTTTTTCGTCGCAGTCCACAGCAACGGAGTGGAAGTTGCGTCTTATAGCGAGACTGCTCTGCAGCTCAAGGCATTAATACAAGTTAATAACACAATTTCCATTCCGTTCTTGTCGGAGGCATCAACACACCTGTTTTGAACTCGCCTCTCTCTTTTGGCCAAGCATTACAATTTCAACTTTGAGCACTACATTTCGACCACGTTCATAGTTGTGAGAATAACGCTTTGATAATATTTGATTAATCTAGAATGAAATTGCAGTAAAAAAGAGGTTTGCTTTATTTCTAAAGGTTTGCTAATTGTTACATTGAACTTCTTCATTTTTTTACTGTTAAACTGCAGCCTCAAGTGCACTGAATGGTGTCGAATCGGGTATCCACCAAAACTTGAAAGTACTGATGTTATACGTAAATAAATGGCATTCGTACAATTTTGGTCTCTGCAGGAGCTAAGTGAAGATAATTTCATAAAGAGGCTCTTATCTCTTAGCGGCTTAAGTCAGAGAGAAAATCCATGTAAATCCCGTGTTTCAATGAAGGATTGTGTTCAATGACCCGGCTGTTTTGTTTGAATAAACAATAAAGTAGTTAAGCAATAAATAAAGCAGTTAAACAATAAAGTAGTAGACCCAGCCACAAAAATTCATTAGAGTAATTTTGTATTTTGTTATTTGTACACTAAATAGTGCAAAAGTAAAATTTTAATTAAAATTCTGCAACCTAGAAGTTTACTAAATAAATAGCAACAGTGCATAGAATTTTCATTTGCAGAGGTTTCTCACAGTTATTCGCTCTTAAAGACGCAATTTCTATGGGAACATATGAAAATTTGGTTCTGATGTTCTATAGTCAGCGGCACACATAGGGAAATGCCTCATTGTGATAGGAGGAAAACAGTCTTGCAAGAAATTCAGTTATTTCATACTATATAATGTTATATCCAGTTATTTCATACTATATAATGTTATATCCAGTTATTTCATACTATATAATGTTATATCCAGTTATTTCATACTATATAATGTTATATCCAGTTATTTCATACTATATCATAGTTATTCATGCTACGGGCAAGCCCGCCAAATGAGTGTGGCTGAGGCCAAAGCGTTCTTTGTTCAATATCAAAATATGAACTTATATAATAATATGTTTAATATTTGGCAATGTTTCTTTTATTTCATATTTTGTAAATCTTCAAAAGTTTTGATTAGCAAACTCTACGATTTGAAAGCGAGCATTGCCAACATTGATAAAATAAGGCATAATAATGCTAAAGAAAAAGCCTTCTTATTTCTAGTGCGAGTTGCCACTCGGAAAAATGAGTACCAAAATTAGCGTTTTCAGAGTTTTTAATTAATATCTCGGCTGACTAAAGTTCTACAAAGATGAGAATGGTCGGAAATGGCTTCTCGCGAATTTTCGGAATCCGAATTTTCGGAATATCTATCTCGAAACTCAACTCCCCGCTGTTCCGGAGGAGATGATGTTACAAATAAACAAACAGACAGACGTGCACAAGTTTACTATAGTATAGATTCTTAATAAAACGGAATTTATTTCTTTGAACATACATAAAATTTTAAAGCGAAATTAAATACGAGAGCAAACGTTTTGTTATTATTATTATTATTATTATTATTATTATTATTATATCTGAGATTTGTACGCATAAAAATTGAATTATATTGTATAACTTTGTTCATTTTTATTTATGCTTTAAATTTAGAGAAAAATTACACAATTTTATGATTAACCAATATCAGGTCATTTAAAATATTTATCGTTTATTTAAGCATTACATTTAGTGACAGGATGTAGAAATAACGTATTCTAACTTACATAGCAGGAGAAGAAGATTGAAAATTAATTCAATTACAGCGCTTCTTCTCGGAATTTAAGACAAAATTAATTCAGTTATAAGGCATTTCTAAAGCCTTCTTAGCATGCCTTCGTGGTAACGGTAGCATACTCGAAGTATACTCGAGAGGTCTGAGGTTCGAGTCCCGGCGAGGGTATTGCTCATTTTTCATGTCTCCTGCTTCGAAATAATCGAATGTCTCTACAGTGGCGCCCGAATTAAAAACGGTGATGGATGATGACTCTCCACCACCAGTATCTGACAATTGCGTCCCCTAATTCCCAGTTGCCATTTAAAAGAGGGAGTATATAAGGTATTTTTCCCGCCTTCTTAGCATGTCTTCGTGGTGTAATGTTCAGCACACTCGGCGCATATTCGAGGGTCGTGTCCCGGCGAGAGCATTGCTCATGTTTCATGTCTCCTGCTTCGAAGTAACCTAATGTGTCTACTCTGTGTTGTATAAAAATTGAAAGATTAAAAAAAAGACTGTATACATTAAGTACATTTTTAAATCATTTTGCAAGAAAGAAAGTGTTTAATATGTGATCTAGACTTACTTGCATAAATTTAAAAGGAATGTTTCCTGTAAGGATGGCATTTTTTATTTTAAATATTAAGCTTTGTAGCGGGACAACTCGTTGTTTGTTTGCATGTTACTTAGCTCATGATCAGCTGCAAAATTAAACTCTAATATATTTATTACTAATCCGCTGATGTGTTTTAAATGACGAAAATATTCCTGTTTTGGCAATGTAAAATTAAAAAAAAATTAATTTTCGACTAATAACGAAATCTAACTTTTAATGCGATCTCCCGATACCTATACTTATATTTGGAAAAGCTTTACGCTCTTTATGAAAGAATAAAATTAGACTCCCATACGACAAGAATTGACTGGGACTTTTAATTTCAAAATTAGCAATTTTAGATGTCATTTTCAACTTACCTTGAGAGATGGGTTAATTAAATTAGAGCTATTCGAGGAAATAAGTTTAAATGAAATGCAGAAAAAAATATGTACAATTTAACATACAGTAGAATGATGTCATGTGGCTTCCACAACCGATTTTTTCTATAGCGTCTTTCTGACGATTCTTTTCAGGAAGTGAATCAGTGTCTAATTAATCACCTGCTGCTGTTATTATAATTGACGTCATTTAATAAGATTAATTCTTTTCCTTTTAAAAACAACGAAACGAAGTTTCGCAGTTTATTTTTGAAATATTATTATAAGTTAGCTGCAATGTGGAAAACTTTGCTTTCGAGTTGTTCATGCATAAGAAATGTATGTGTGGAAACATTGATTATTTATTAGTATCTATATACTAACGAGCCACAGTTACTCTAACTTCCGATCTTGTTAACGTTAGATGCAGATATTTAATTATATTGACCCCTCAAAACTGAGTTATAGCTATAACAATTATACACTACTCCTAACTTATTTGAACTGTCAAATGTATAATTAATATAAGAATATGGTATGTATACGATACACTCAACAGGTTTAAAAGTTTTGACCCGGCCTTTTATTTTCGCAATCGTTGGCCGTATTCATAGACTTCCAATTGCAAAAATGTTTTAAATGAAGAAAATAAAAAACGTGTGTGGGGAGGAGAATATAAAATATAAGATGTACTTCTTTATAACAGGTTAATTAGGCTCCTTAATAACTCTTTTTGGACAGACTACGGTCACAATTAAGAACGTAACCTGAAATCTCAAGAGAATTTTATCCAATGCGTGCAGGATATTGATTGCTTACATTTAATTAACAACACATTT
Source organism: Stegodyphus mimosarum (assembly GCA_000611955.2). Lineage (NCBI taxonomy): Eukaryota > Metazoa > Arthropoda > Arachnida > Araneae > Eresidae > Stegodyphus > Stegodyphus mimosarum. Next base: position 114,577 of record KK113675.1, on the reverse strand, counting down.
ATTGAATTACTCTCTTTTTAATTCCCTGGACTACGTGGACCTCGATGTAAGACTGGACCTGAGTCAGGAAATAAAAACGGCATACTGTTGTCTTGAAACACTTCGTGTGACTTGCTTTGGAAACTCTTTATGATCGCTATCTACTCATGTATAGCTTCAAATCAATACAGATGGCTCCCTTCTGGACTTTACTCAAGGAGCTTGGGCTGGTACTTTTTATCTGCCATTTGGAAATTTCAGGATCCATTTTTATGGTAAGCTGGAATCAATCTATGTAACTCTTCAACAACTTTCCATTCACCAGAATTCCTTTGAGAGGGCTGTCATCCCCTCCGATTCAACATGTACTCTTCTGGCTTTATTACCTGATCAGGGTCTAAAGCCCTCGCGTCCAGCTGTGCAGATCTCTACCTGAGAGAATTCAATGTAACGTGTCTTTCCAATGAGTACTCTCCCACTGTAGTGTTGATAAAAATGAGAAAGCTGACTTCTTTTCAAAACGACTTTGCAGTTTAATTCAGAAACCAAAGAGAAATTTGCTCTTAATTTCTTCAAAGCTGAAGATTAAAAGAATCTTCAGACAGTCCTTTCACGCAGTGTCTACTTACACTTTCTATACTAAATCCTGGAGTGTCCTCAGCACCAATTCTCATCTTGTTCTGGATGCTCCTTGTGCTGTTGCAGTGACCACTTTTAGACTGCTGAGTGGACACGCCTTTCTTCGTTCCCATTTATTTCATTTTAATATTGTCGATTCTTCTCATTTCTTATTTAATTTTAATATTATCGATTGTGTATTTTGTGTTCAGCTGGACAAGATATGACCGCTGCTCACATTGACGAAAGCTCCGCATTATCCCATTTTAATTATCTTGCGAAAAAAAATTGGACAGCACGCAGCCTAATGGCCTTGTAACCAACAAGCTGCCACTTAATAAATCAATATATTCATGTTTTAGCAGTTCAAAATTAAAAGTAAATTAATTTTCGACAACTAACAAAATCTAACTTTTAATACGATCTCTCGGTTATTATATTCGGGAAAAATTCATGCTCGTTCTGAAAAGAATAAAATTATAAGAAGTTTGTTTCCCGTATGACCTAACTGGGCGGGATATTAATTTCAAAATCTGAAATTTTTAATGTTATTTTCTACTTACCTTGAGAGATCGCTTAATTAAATTAAAATAATTAGAGAAAATACGTAAGTTTAAATGAAGGGCAGCAAAATATGTTTTTAATTTAATAGGCCATACAAGTAAGTCATGTGATGTCCACATCAGATTTTTTTATCTTGTTTTGTAAACTACACGAGTATAGTTATAGTTATATAATGTAAATTGGAAGAACTTATTAAGAATTTGAACAATAACTTGGAAATACGTGTAAATTGTAAATTTTGGTAAAAAAAGATATTTTAACAGAGATAATTGTACATAGCCTAATTAAATCATTAAAGAGATTATAAACTATTTAAGGCAAATATGGTGTCTAACGAGAATTCTATTCAAGGTGTAAGGAGATCTTTGACATGGATGCTTTTAAATATGTATATCATACCTGCTGCAAAATTATATACGCTTACAAAGACACGCGCACTTAAAATACGGGTGAGCTGAAAGTCACATTGACAGGTTTGGTGGGAGGGAAGACGGAGAGGAATCCTAGATCAGTCCTTCTGGTGGATTCTCCTTCACATTTGCTATGAAGGAATGGCAAATTTGTACTGTCACTTCTATTCATAATGTGCCTAAGGCTCATACCAACGTTCTGTCGAGATTAAATTCGCGGCCTTGATCTGAGTCACTATCAGAAGAAGTGAGATAAATCGAACAGCATATATATTCACTGGAATTTTATAACGTTTCTTTGTTCTTTTTTCTTTTCTTTAAATTTCATAACGTTTCATTAAAACGTCCCAAAGACGACTTATAGAGGTCATTCCAATCAATGTGAGATCACCATTGAAACCAGACTGATGCACTTTGAATAAAAATGATTATTTTGTTTATATTTTATTCTAAGATATTTATCTCATTATATCTTTGATTAGAAATCTTTGAAATGACAGGAGATCAGTTTGTGGGGTTTTTATGTGGTTATCCTCAGTTAAAGAGCATGAGAAAGTGTAATTGTCAGGAATTTCCTGTTCCCCACATATACAGATGTCTGAGTTTGCATATTTATTGGGTAGAAATGTGGGGAAAAGGGTCTGTGTCTTGTTATATAGTAATTTAATGAAGGATTCGAGTACAGAAATACAAGGCATTCCTTGGAAAACAAATTATATGTGCGTCTTCCCTATGAAGCATTATTCCACAAATAGGGCCAATATTTTGAAGAAAGGTGTTTCAGTTGGTTATTTAAAATTTGAACGAGACCATGGAAATATAATTTCAATACCATCTTGATTAAAAGATAAATTAGCCAAAGCAGTAGCTGAAACATTCTCTTAATTAAGAATAATTACATAAAACCCCCGTAAACTGATCTCCTGGTATTCAAAAGGTTCCTCATGCTGCGAACTTATAAACTGCAATAGCCTACCCGAACGTACCATTTTAAAAGTGCCTTTTTTAAACCGTGTTGGTTTCTTTTCAAAATTATTTTTGCATTCCCAAATCCTTGAGCTCTTAGATTCTCACTCACAGTGTTTTTCGTTAACATATATAGTATATTGTTATGATATTGTTAAACTATTTGTCTCCCTAGACACTTATTTAGTATTATTAGTACAATTCATTATAACATTGTGTTCATAGTGCTTATTATATTTATCTGTTGTTTTTGGTACATCAAAACGAATGCTCTCGACTTAATTTGTGAATTTTAGATTGTATTGAAATTTTATTGCAATCCCTTTATGTCATAAATCATTATTTTTAATAAATACTGGATGCGGGGTTTACGGTGAAATTGCCTGATGTTCTATAACAGGTATACTCTAGATCCTCTGGAAAGCTCATCTCCTCAACCTTTAATTCTTATAACGCTTGTAATTTTTCAGGGTTAGTTAACATGGAAGGCATCGCTAGTTGACTTATGGTACATCGTTGGTGTCCCCCATACCCATTCTATAGTTGCCCGACTATATATTTCTAGCAATGAATTTTTTCAGTGATATAGACGTAAACTGTTTTGTACAGAAACATTCCATATTTCATGAAGTCATACTATTCCGAGAAGTTTAAATTGAAATGAACCACGCAAACGAAATTAAGAAATAACATGCAGTGCTATTAGAAATAAAATACGCGTATTTTAAAGAATACACAAATAAAATACGCATATTTTAAAGACTACAAAACTAGGCGATGATGTAAACTGGAAGTATAAACTCTTTGGGACATTTTTTTATTTTACACAAATAAAATACGCATATTTTAAAGACTACAAAACCAGGCGATGATGCAAACTTGGAAGTCTAAACTCTTTGGGACATTTTTTTTTTATTTTCCTAAACAGTCGGCATTGTTATTTTGTAACCTATCGCACCGTTCTTCAAGGTTATTGCTTCTTCAACAAACACGTGCGTTAGTGGCTAAATAAAAATCAAGACGATGAGTAAGATTGCTTTTTTTTAAAGATTAAATTTGACTGAGATTAATACTAATATTACTATTTAAAATTTGTCCTACTTATCGCACAGTTTGCAGTACTAGATGCCTTATTTGCCACGAGAGATTAATAACTAATTTGGAACAAAAATTATTTTATAGGTAAGTTATTAAATTTTGAATTTAGCCTCAAACTATGCATCCAGCTCCTTTTAAGCTAAGTGCGTTTTTGATTTTTGTCTGTCAGGTCTTAACTAATAGATGCGCAGTTTAACTTAATTAAACTTTTTCTAATTAAAATGCATTTGATTTCCTGATTTATGCATTTGTTAGCTCAGAAAGAGGGCTTTTCTTTGCTGGATAAAAAAACGCCCTGAAGAAGACATTCTAGGAAATGTAAAATCTATTTTTTAAAATTTTATTTCATTAATTTTTTTTAACATTTTAAAAATTTCTTTCCAGATTTTCATGCTTGAAGCAGCTTTTGTTGAAGTGTAGGTTTTACGTTGGTTGGGGTCATCTGTTTTGGAATTACTCTTGCTTTATTTGTGGATTTTGGATTGGAATTTCCTCGGAAATCAGTTTTTGAAGTTTTCATCTCTGGTGTCAATTGATACAGTGATCGTAGCACCTTTCTTGCTGATCTGCGAAAAGTTTTTTTTATACGAATTCATTTTTTTCTATTTAGTCGAAACAGCCAATTTAAATTTGTTTTGCTTTGATCTTAATTTGTAAAATCAAACGAAAACATATATATACGATGCGACAAAATTGAGTGTGATATTTGAATTTTATTTATATGTTATCTTGAAAGACTGAAATTGGAGAATGTCGACATTCTCCGGTGACTGTCAACATATACCAAATACGTCAGTAAAACACCGAATACTTGGTTATAGTCTTATACTAAATTTGTACCATCACCGATGTATGACGACAATGTAGTCACCGATGTAGACAGTCATGTCTCGTGAAGAACCAACCGCGACTGTTCGCGGGTGGTCAGGAACAAAGCTGGGTTTCTTGAGAGAACACTCCAGGCTTGCCCTCACAAGCCCGAGTGACAAAATATCTTAAAGTCATTTGATATGTTAGGGATGTCAGAAGCTTAATAGAATGGAGGCTTGCACTCGTTTGTGGCTTTTGGAGAACCGTAAACCCTTTTTTCGCAAGCATATCAGCCATCTCATTCCCGTAAATACCGCAGTGTGAAGGTAACCGTTGAAAAGATATCTTGTGGGAAAGTTCTTTCATGACTTCCTGACACTGTTGAACGCATATGCTCTTACACTCTTGGTAAGAGGAGATGGCCTGCATTGCTGAAGTCGAATCGGACAAAACAAACAATTAATGAATATAAATAACCTATTAATGATTGCTGCCTTTGCGCATAATTCATTTTTTACTTGAAATGTTTATTTATGTTTTTAAGCTGGTTTTTATCATAACTGAGTTTTTACTATATATATGTTAAGTATTATACTATATATATGATAATATGATGATTTAGAGGTCAGCAGTCATGTTACGTTGACAGAATTAAGCAGAAAGCTGACCATAGAAAAGCAAACCAGTTTTATTCGGTAAACATGACCGAGAAGAAATGCTGTGTTGATTTGACTGGAGCGAAAACCACAACTGGCTTAGACATTAAAATATCATTTTTATTTTGAGCAGAAAACATTTTCAGAGATACAATTTAGCTTAAACTGGTACAGCATTAAGCATGCTAAAGCGCTCGCCAATTTCTGTATACACAATTTACATTTTAGGTAGTAGAAAGAAGATCTTAGCGAAGAAACGAAACTTTCCTAGGGAGAACATGTAGGCGAAAATGACTGCAGTCATATTCTTAAGCTCGAAAAATCTGTTTTAATCCTGAGCAGTGATTGGGCTAGAGATTTCGCAACGCAGAGAAATTGCAGGGAATGTGGGACGTAACTTGCTGCAGAGCCACGGAAAATAATGCAAAGCTTGTTCTTGAAGTGGGGATGTGTTTAATTAAAAATTATGAATTCAGAGTTCTCTTGCCAGTTGGTTCCAATTAAGTTTAATAATTCTGTTTTATATTTGATATTTTACACACACGACACATAAACTTAAACAGATATTGATTAGTGCATTTTCTGCACAATCGAAACTTAAGAGATGGTTCCTTCGTACAACTGCCTTTTATCATAAGCATCAGCTCATTTCTCGCGTTGAAGAGTGCAATTTTAGTTAGCCATCATAGATGGATTCCATTTTTTATTGCATGTATTTTCCTAAGCGACAAGTTCCTGATAGAGTTTTAGTCTCTGTTCATCAAAAATATCTCCGAAGTTCTCAAGAAAAAATATAAATGGGAATGAAGTGGATGGAGCTCGAATAAGATGTTTCAGTCGAGGTTTGCGTGATGAAAATTTTCAAATAATTTTTATGATTTTCAAGATTTTTTTTAATATTACCGAATGTTGTTTCAAATATTTTAAACTTTTCAAAGAAGATTTTATTGTTTACATTAAGCAGCTTTTCTTTCAAGCTTCATGCGCAAAAGATCAAGCGGAATAAATGCCTAGCTGTGTCTCTTGTTGTTGTGACGTAGCTCGCCTGTTCAACAATAACATCGGAACGAGTCCATAGGCAGGATTGAATCTGTCTTTGACATAGGTGTTTGACATCTTACAGGTGACATTTTGATTATGTCTTGTTTCGTCACAATTTTGAGGAAGAAACTCCCCGAAGATCCAAGGGTCTCCTACCCCTCTATTACAAAACACTCGAAAGGACAATGGTCCCACGCGTCAAAGAAATGCAATGTGAACAGAAACTTGCAAACATCCAAACTTTCTCCGGGATTTCAATCCGGGCTTAAAGATACAGCAGATAGCAACGTTAACCACTCTACCGCCCAGGATGATCGTAGCTATCTTGCATCAAAATTCTTTTCACTTATTGAATACGTATATACATTTTCTCGAAGCGTTAATGTAAAACGGAATAACATTATAACAATTTTTTTCTACAATTTGGCTTTGCTATTTTTGACATCTCAGCATAAAATTTCATGTTTTATAAGTTTTTAATTTCAGGAAGTTAATTATTAAACTTGTAAGCCTACAGTAACGGCTTAGATTAAAATATTTTCAGATGTCAAGCATAAATCTATAGCCCTGAGAACAGATTACAATTTGATTTTAAGCTCATCATTTTTACATTTCCATATGCCACCCAGACAAGAAACTGGTTAGCGACGCTGACTACCGTATCAAAACCCCCAGCTTGAATCCCGGAGAAAGCATGGATGTTTGTAAATGTATAGTGTCTGTGCGGCATGGAGGTACTCGAAATATGTGGCAAGCCAAAAATTCTCTCGAGAGGTTGTTGCTAGAAGAAGAGGGGTGGGAGACACTCCCGGTGTCCACCCGGTGTGCTGTTCTTCAAAATTGAGGCGGAATTGACTATCACGTGTATGGGAGTCTGACTGTCACATGTATGGTGTTCAGTGCCCTGGCCAATGACGAATGCAATCTTGGACTCCTTGCCACGGTAATAATTCGTAAACTTGATCTGATTATTTCAAACAAGTAAGATTAGTAACACCAACGCATTTTTCTTTTTTTCTTTTTTAAACTTTAACGTTAAGCTCTTAGATATAGACTGTAATCTGAAGTTTTTAAACTGCAATTCTTTTAAAATCAGTTTAAAAAAATTAAATCTTAAATCAGACTTTTGTCTGTTTCATTTAAAATTTCCACGGTGTTTGAAATTTTCTAATTTTTGTGATTCGATCAAAACTCATTCCTTTTCATGCGAGGAAATTTCACTTTTAAATATCAGCATGGCTTTTATTAATATTAGTTAATAAAGACAGTTAAATAAACCTTTTATTAAGTTATTTAAATAGACCCATTTTACATGAAAATGAAATGCAGTCAGTTATACTTATTCAGACTACATAGCAAAGACTGATTTTTATTACATATGTAATGACTAGACATTATACGAAACATATTGCACTAAATGGGTAGTTTCATTGTAACTGTTGGCAGTAAACAGCATCATTGTAGCTGTTATTATTATAATAAATTTACAATACAGTATAGAAACATCAATAAAATTCTGTTGTCACGTTCTTTGAAATTATGCTATATGCAGTTTAGACTATGAAGAATGCGTACTACAAAATGACATTCTGAAATTTACTATAATTCTAGTTCAAATAACCCTATATATTTATTGATTTTTAATATTAAATTGTCGAGAGGCATACCGTATTTCTTAGTAATTTATTGCATTGTAATTATAATTCATGTTTAGCTCTACATTATTTCTGGCACTTTAAACTCCACCCTATTTATATGGTAAAAGTATCTTATGTATATTGCATTGTAAAGATTTATATTTGATTTGTTACGCAGTAAGACTAAAGTATTGTATGTTATAAATACTCCTCTTCTGCTCCACTTATCTTAGTGTGCGGCACTAGAATGGTGTCTTCTGATTATTTGTTCATTGCATTATAAATATTTATAATATATTACTTATTATTATTCTCTCTGTGCACAAAGATTTATGTGTGTTTCTCTCATGCAAGTGATACCTACACTGCGTTAGCGGTATAACACATTAAATAATTGTTAATTACGTTATAGGAAATTTAGCTAAATAAAACTTTTATTTGTCACTAAGATTTTTGTCATTTGATAGATGTCATTGCATGAAAGGAAAATAAATATATTCGATATTCCATTGGCGATCTTTCGAAATAATGCTTAACTGTTTTCATGAACCTAAGTCACATCTAAAACATCAGCTACGATAATACTGGGAAATTCATTCACATGTAAAAGTTAAACTTTCTTTACATTTATTTTGGATTTTTCAAATAACTTATAATAAAAATTCTCCGAATTTCAGTTTCTCAATCCTTGGTGATTCTGAAAATAATAATTCCGGCTTTCATTTAATAAAATTTCTCTTTTTAACTTCGTATGAGTGTAGCTTTTTATCTTTAAAGTAGAACTGGTTGTGAAACGGCAGCTGGTCTAGCAAAAAATAAATTTATTCAATATCGTTTTTTCTCTTCAAATTATTTTGCTCTAAATATAACTTATTATTCAAAAATGGTTGACCAGTTTCGCAGTAAAAATGAGATTTAAACGTCTTAATCTGTCAAACGTATTTTCGGCTGCTTAGTTTCTTCTTATTTTGGACACAAATTCTTTTACTCTCAAAGCGTTTTACTTTAAAATTACCAAAGTTAACATCAGAATGATCTAAAATTTAGCCTTTGACAAAAAATATGGAAATAGATTTCTCATAATTTAATTATAAATTTTTAGTTTAATTTTCATGTGTATTATTTTTACTTATAAAATATTTTTTTGGAATATGATTTCGATTTCTTCAGATCAAACAATATTATTTTGATGGTAGTTATGCTGCAGGTGAAAAAACAAGGTAGGGAGTCGTAGTTATGCTACAGGTGAAAAAACAAGCTAGGGAGTCGTAGTTATTTTAAGAGACAGAGAAAGTTTTCTCTCAGTTTGTTAATTATACTCCATAACATATTGTTTCATGACGAAACATTTATATCCAAAACTACTGTTTCTCAAAAGCCATTAGATTTCTAAATTACCAAATTTCATAGACTCTTGAAACATATGTTTATTCAAGAAATCTGATTCCCTTTTTTTCCAGAATTAGATAAAACAATATTTCGTAGCATATTATTGTCTAGAAGTCATAGGTAAGAGAAAAGTTACGCTTTTTTATGAATGATAAAGCATAATAGGGATTTATGATCAAAACAAACTTTGTGGTGTCATTAATACATAATATCTTATAATACTCCGTTTGTGAAAAAGTTGGCTCAATTATTTTTTGTAGTCCTTTGTAACGAAAAATAATAAACGAAGGAACAATGAACGTTTGCATTCGAATAAGTCAAAGCATGCAAGGTCAATCTGTTTAAGGAGACGGATGCCTTCGCGAATGATTTTCTAAGGGAACCGATTCGTATTTACGTTAGAAACATAGAAAAACCAGAAAAACCAACCAAGTAGCTAGCCCCATAGTCTGGGATCGAACACGGGTCGAGCTCCCTTGATTCAGCCGTTATAACTCTAGTTGTTCCTAGCTTTGGTAGAAATAAGTATAACTGTAACCGAATGAGAAGCATTAGTCCCGAATCGCACGAATCCTAAGAAAAATTTGAGATCTAAAAATTCTGATCTTCATTTTTTTTTTTTGCCATTCGAATCTTTCGAACCTCAACCTAAAGCACAATAAAACAAAACTAATAAATCGAAACTTAGAATGTTAAAAAAACATTTAATTGATGTTCACCAGCAGCATTCATTAAAATTACGTTTATTGCAACTTTACTTACCAGAAAGCTCTTCGTGTCAGCCCTGAGCAACACGATCATTTCACTGAAGAGACAATACGATGTTCAGAGTTTATCTAAGATTATTCTTAAAATAATTCCCTACA